>CABHPR010111990.1:0-43288 GCA_902168415.1 Peromyscus melanophrys
TAGCCCTCCTATATCAATTAACAATCAAGATAGTCCCCCTAGACATGCACACAGTCAAATTAAGTTAGACACCTCTTCAACTAAGGCTTTCCTTTCAGGTGATAATAGGCTGCATCATGTTAACAAAGATGACCATGACAGCTAAGCTCATTCTCAAGCCACCCATGGCTACATAATCTTCTTTCCCCTTCCGTGACAAATTTTTGCCTTGATTTTTTTTTCATGTGTGTGTGTGAATTTGAAGTACAGCACCCTAGTCTTGTGTACACCCGCACAAAGGAGACTCTGCTCTGATGACCATCTGCTTCTGCTGCTTGTCTTCCACAAAGAGAAAATGCAAAGCTAGAATCATCAGGGAAGAAGGTAGAAAAATCTAGTCTGGGGTAACTAAGTGTCATAAAAACACCTCCCCCAAATATTAGAAAACTAAGGATACTTGTTTTGTTTCATCACAACTTAGTTGTTGCCTAATCGTGTGACAATGAAGGCTAGCTCTGAACAATCAGATAGGGTATATAACTACACATACACTTCTCAATATCCTTCTGAACAATTTTTCCATTACTGTCAAAGACCAATCAGTAAACAGGAGCTATTAGGAAATCTCTTCTAACACAGATATGGTGTCTAAAACAAAAGAAATAAAAGCAAACAAAAACTCCAAACAACAACAATAACAAAAAAAACCCAAGCAACTCCCCCCAAATTATAAAAGCATCCCAAAGTAAAGTTAATACAATAATTATTCAAAAAGAAAAAATATTAAACCATAGGCAAGACATAATATTTCATGCATGAGATAAATCACATTAAAATAAAAATGAAAAAAACCCTACAGTACAAAGCATAAAGCTATAATAAAATCAGCATGAAAGCAGGAATTCAATCTTGAGAGAGTAAAAAAAATAAAGGGAGTCTCCTCAAATTAGAAAATAGAAGAGCCAACCAGAGGGCAAACTGAAGAGTGAAAATAGGAAATTAGATGTCTAAGTAACAAAAGTATAGCAAGGAAAGGAATGAGAGGAAGTTAAATAAGACATAATCCAAGACTATTGATTAGAAGTCACATAATGTATATGTGTGAGCATGGGCAACAGATACTAAATTTGGTTGAA
The DNA here is from genome assembly GCA_902168415.1 of Peromyscus melanophrys. Lineage (NCBI taxonomy): Eukaryota > Metazoa > Chordata > Mammalia > Rodentia > Cricetidae > Peromyscus > Peromyscus melanophrys. The sequence continues at coordinate 1,116 of CABHPR010111990.1, forward strand.
ACAATATAAAATGAACATGCTTTTTACAGAGATGGAACAAGAAGCCATCTTCTTTGGGATATACAAACAAAATTAGAAGTGTGTAGCTGGGTGGTGGTGGCGCACGCCTTTAATCTCAGCGCTCGGGAGGCAGAGCCAGGCGGATCTCTGTGAGTTCGAGGCCAGCCTGGGCTACCAAGTGAGTTCCAGGAAAGGCACAAAGCTACACAGAGAAACCCTGTCTCGAAAAAACCAAAGGAAAAAAAAAGAAGTTTGTGAATCAGGCAAAATCATGTTCTCATAGTCATGTGTGCCACGCAGATGGTCAGGCAGTGACTGTGGATGCTGTTGAACTGATAATGACACAGGATATATGAAGAGACAGGGAACCAAATAATAATTTCTATAATAACTTTAATGCATTCATTTTTAAATATGGCAAAAGGAAAGACATTATGACATATTACTTGGAACAGTTGTGAAAAAATGTTCAGATATTAACATTTGTACAACAACAAGAAAAATGATAAAACTTTAGTCTCTTGGTGAGGAAGTGAAGTGAGTGTGTTTCAAGTACTTGTATGTAAAATGCTAACATGTTTCCTTCCTATTGGGAAGACAGCAGCATACAACTTATACTGACAAAAAGCAGGACTGTCAGATTTTGTGTTGAAATCAGGACAAAAATCTGAAGAAATAGTTAAAATTACCTGACAAAGTTGCTTCCAGGAAGTTGAGAGGCAAACAATCAAGAGAAGGAAAGTTTCTATTAGAATATAGCCATCGTAATTTTAATTCTTAAATGTGTATATTTACTGTGTTTAATTTGTATTGAATCTATATTTTAATTTAAAAAAATTAAGAACTTGTCTTGTAGCTGGGTTAGTGGTTCCCTTTCTTTTTCTGATAGAGTACAGAATACCTTCTAGGATGAAAAAAAAATTGTATTTCAAAACTAGGTTTAACTGCTTACATGAGGATTAGACTTATCTTTTTTAAAAGTGTGTTGTGTAATTAAAAGCATGTAATCATTTTTCATGGGGATTTAATTTGGGAAGTAACTCTCCCTTGGAGCTCTTTTCCATACCAAGCCATGTCATTTCTAAGAACAAAGGAGAGCTGAATATAATTCTGTGAACTTCCTAGAAATGTGAATCCACCAAGACCTGAGCCTGCTGAATGGCCACTGCCATTTTTACAAGAGAACTGTAATGTTAGTAGTCACCATGTTGGGCCCCATTTGTGAGAAATGAGCTTGCTTTGAATGAGGACTAACTCTAAATTCAGTTTGGCAGCTGCTAGGGGTGAGCATGGCGGCCCCCGACAGAACAACTCAGTGATTTCTCATTGACCCAGCGCACAGCTTAGCTCTGCTGTCACTGCTTATGCGAGAGACCAGGCTAACACTTCTCCTAATGTAAACAGCATTTTACCAGATGGCTTTCATCCCAAAGAAGCCAACAGCAGTGCCCAGTATTCATTAGCAGTGAGGAAAAAAAAGCCAGAAGGATCCAAAAAGATGAGCAAACTGTGAAATAGCGACATCCCAAAACTCCTGTGCCTGAATTTCTGGCACATTCTCCTCTCTTTCTTATACAAGTTAAATGATGGGAAAGAACAAATGGGCACAGGATGTTCTGTAGAAAGAGAGATATTTGCATCTATGATGTGAATTATCTTTGCTTCTTAAACATTCAGAAAATCTATTTGCATATTTTCCAACATCTATTACATATGAACATCAGCAATTCAATGATGCAGTTTTGAGATATTCTAATAGGATATGTGATAGGATAATTAGATAATTATAACAGTTTATAATTTAACAATATTTCATATTCAGTGAAATCCATCATGCCAATGAATGATAATTTTCAGGCTTGAACAGAGCATTTATGGGATTTCCATACCAATGAAATTTCTTTTACTAAATTATAGGAAATAAAACTAAATCCATAACTCTATTATTGGCTAAGTTGATGAAATATATTCCTAATGGCACAAATCAATGTCTTCTTTTATTTAAATATAGACATTCTACCATATGCATAATTCAAATCTAGATTGTCTGGAACTAACTCACAAAGTAAGGCACCAAAAAGTGTGATGTGAAAGAAAAGGCTCCATAATAAAGTGTGATAGTTGAGTAGTTAGGAAAAATCAGTGGAGTAATCCTGTTTCAGAAGTATCCTTTGAAGTACACAATCTACAGGTGAGGAGGAAGCAGGTTGCTATAGATAGACAAACATGTAACACGAAAGCACAGTGTGCTGGGAATGTGAGCAGAATTAACTGTCAGAGATATAGCACTGGGACAGATGTGGACAACAGTCACTACACACACACATACACATACACACACACACACACACACACACACACACACACACACACACACCTACTTCATTCTGCAAAGCAAACTATGCAAATTCTTTTTTCATTCTTCTGAGTATCTGGTTGGCAAATGCAAAGGTTGGTTGTCTGGCTTTCTTAATCTTATATTAAATAATAATACTTTATTGGGAGACTAGTGTAAAATACACATTATATTTGTTTCATAGAAGGGAAGCACTCTGAACTTATTTGAAGAGCCATAATGTGAACTCTATGTGTTCTAAACACTGGTGTTTGTCATCTGTGCCATGTTTTCTTAGAAATGAATGATATGTTCAAATGTTTGTGCTCTTGCTCTTTCTTCTGGCAGGCAGTCTTCTGTATGGCTTATGTTGTTTGTGTGACACTGAATACGTATGAATTTCAGCCCATGTGTTTGAATTTTCAATTTCCACATCCAGATTTCACATGATAGAAACCTAGGCAGCTGTTTCCTACTTTGCTATGATGGCATACACAGAAAATTTCTGAGCAGTACCCTCTATGGTGGTGATCACCCATCAGGGGTCTGATCAAGAATGCCTGTTCACAAATGCTTTTTCCAGAGTTATGTGTGTGTTTGTGTGGGGGGAATCTCCACCTAACCCATCTTTTAGCTTCAAAAATTGCCTACTTATCTAGAAACTTTTGTAACTGATGCAATTGTCTCACATTCACTTGGTTTATTTGACATAGTCATCTTTTCCAAAGAATAATTTTTTCATACTTTACCATCTTGCTCATATTTTGATATTTTATTTATATTTTTATGGAGGAAAGTGCAAACCTTTAATCCCAGCACTTGGGAGGCAGAGCCAGGCAGATCTTTGTGAGTTCGAGGCCAGCCTGGTCTACAGAGCGAAGGCCCAAAGCTACACAGAGAAACCCTGTCTCGAAAAACCAAAAAAAAAAAAAAAAAAAAAAAAAAAAGAAAAGAAAAGAAAAAAAGATTTTTATGGGGGAAAATGGACTTAGACCTCAGTTTTTGTGGTAAAATGTGTAAGTTTAGGAAGACTTTCAATTTTAATTCTGAGACTAAAGCTTATTGATTATTGAATGTGACTGACTTACTCATATTTGTTTGCATTAACATATTTAAAATTTTTGTATTGTTATAATTGTAGTGTGTATTTTGGGAGAATTTTACCTTAAGTATCTGACACTTCACAAGTTTTACTGGCAATGACTCAGAGCATATCATAAAAGACTCTTCTTTAATCTATGTTTCCCTCTGTAAAACAATTTCACTCACCTGCAGATGACAACCCAGAATAAAGTCCAGTCCAAATTTCATTCATTTCAAGTCTAGGATCCTGAATGTGCCCAGAGATATATATTGATACCTACACAGATAATTTGCAGTTCCAAAACATTTAAAAGTGTGAGATTTGTTTTCTGTTTGCAGCTGAGAGTGTGAGAAGCATTTGTTTTTTTCTTCCTTTTTCTATTAAGACATTTTCTATTCATTTTATTTATCAATCACAGATCCCCCCTCTTCCCTCTTCCTGTCCCCCAACCTTCCCCCACCAATCCTCCCCCCATTCCCACCTCCTTCAAGTCAAGGTCTCCCATGGGGAGTCAGCAGAGCCTGGTACTGTCAGTTGAGGCAAGTCCAAGCCCCTCCCCCTGCACCAAGGCTACACAAGGTGTCACACCTTAGGCACTAGGCTCCAAAAAGCAGGCTCATTCACCAGGGATGGATCCTGATCCCCCTGCCTGGGAGCCCCCAAACAGTTCAAGTTAAACAACAGTCTCTCGTATCCAGAGGGCGTAGTCCAGTCTCATAGGGGCTCCACAGCTTTTGGTCCACAGTTCATGGGTTTCCACTAGTTTGGCTGGCTGTCTCTGTACGTTTTCCCATCATGATCTCTGTCCCTTGTTCATAGAATCCCTCCTCTCTATCATCGATTGGACTCCTGGAGCTCGGCCTGGCGCCCGGCTGTGGATCTCTGCATCTGCTTCCATCAGTCACTGGATGAAGGCTCTGTGATGACAGTTGGGGTATTCACTAATCTGGTTACTGGAGTAGGCCAGTTCAGGCACCCTCTTGACTATTGCTAAGGTGGATTCCTGGGAACTTCCCTAGCACCCTATTTCTCCCTGTTCCCATGATGTCTTCATTTATCATGGTATCTTATTCCTTGCTCTTCTATTCTATCCCTGTTCCAGCTGGAACCTCCCATTTCCTTATGTGTGAGAAGAATTTGTGATCTTCATTTCTTAGAAGCCATCCTGTCTTCCTGGCAGGAATGGTAAACAGCATTTAGGGATGGTTAGAGTATTAAAGAAGTCACCACAAAAAGTTGAGGTTTTTAAAAATAGTTTTAAATATATTTTTTGAATAATTTAAAAAATATTATGAATAAAATTTTACAGTATTTTTTAAATATTTTAAAAATAGTTTGAATAAGAAAATAACTATCAAGTATTTTTCATTTCCACTTCAATTCATGCATATATTAAATTTTTAAACTTCTATCTCCCAATGTGATGCATTGCAATCACATTCACCACTTATTGTCCTTTCACACTCCGATCCTCTGTCTACTCGCACCAGCCTCTTTCTCCTTCCTAATGAGGCCCCTACCTACACTCATGCTCCTCATTCCTTGCCTCCCTTCCTTTTCCCCTTTCAGTTCCTCCCTTTCCTTTTATTTAATTATTTTTTGTGCAAGGCTCTACACAGGTATTCTCAGTGGTGTTGGTGTTCATGCATACAATGACTAAGTCATTTCCACAGGACAGTGCCCTCTGAGCCCCCCTTCAGCTCCCACATTTCTTTTGTAATGTTCCCTGTGCCTTGGATGGGGTGACATAGATATTCTGTTGGAGAAAGTCACCATTTTTTTAACACTGTGACTTATACTTGGGCATTTCAGTTTTAAATTGTGCATTGGTTGAATGTGACCAAGAGTCAGTAGGATCTCAAGTACTATTGAATTCTATGATGTTAGGACTTAACTACCTCATGTACAGCACTACAGAGAAATGTAGCCCAAACCAGTAGAGTGCCTTTGTTCATGGCCTAGAAATATTTCAAGTGACTGTAAATAATACCTGGGGCAATTTTCTTATGAAGAGAAGAATTGAATTTAGGATAATGATTATAGAGACTGTGCCTATGTTCACATATATGTGGTCCAGAATAGAGAAACATGTTTCAGACAAGCCACTCATCTCATGAACAAGGAAGTAAAGAAAAGCCAGAAGGGCTAAATTTCTAAATCCCTTTTGTGGGCACACTCTAATGACCCAAGAACTGGCTGCTAGGGCTGCTTCTAAATCTCCATACCACTTCCTGGTAGCTTCACAGTGGGGATCTACAATCTCACACATGGTTCTGAAAATTTTCAACAAACTATTACGTCAAGCTTCTGTGAAATTTCAAATTGACATCCCTCAATTAGTGATTTTTCTGAACAGTAAGAATTCATGACATTCCTATACAGTTGTTAGGAATAAGATAAAAAGAAAGTTCAAAACTGAGCTAGGCAGATCTTATTTAAGGAAGGTCCACCAATGACCCTTTCTTCTTCCTACAACTTAATGAATCATTATTATCTTTTCACCTGGCTGGAAATGGGGCTGTAAGATAAAGTGAGCTACTGTAGCCAAGTAAAAACTGGTGCTCGTTTCTACTCCCTTAATGTCCCCTACTTACTCTACAGAAATTGCCATGATGCTGCTAGAGTCACCATTGCTATGGACTGCCTGGTCATTTCTAACCTCAACACTTCTTTAAATGCCTCAACCTAAGTCATGAAAATATTTTGTTTCCGTGCTTTCTCTATCACAGTTCCTAACACCTCCCTAGCCTCATCCTGTACACCTCCTTTGGTCAGATGCCCTTGTGAACAGTTCTGCAGAATTACACCTCTACCTTCCTAAGAAGAATCTTCATTTTAATTTTACAGTTTGTTTGGTTTTGGTGTATCACATTAACAAAATTTGATGTCCAACATGAAACTGCAATAAAAAAAGCAATAATTCAAGAGCAAAAGAATATGGCTAGAGGCACAGTTAGTGCTGAGAGTTATTTATTGGATAAATGAATAAAAATAATGTATAGCAAACAGAAAAAATGGGTACAATGAATTTCTTTGTTGAGTTCTCTAGAGTGTAAGCATTTCAGAACATGACTTTGTCCAGTTCACTCAGTTTGAAAGTTCATATTCTTTCAAGTACAATGTGTCAATTAATACTCAATAAATACTGGGTAAACCAGCAAGAATGAATGAACAAATCCTATGGCATTTTACTTCCTTTGGAGACAATCTGATTTGGGAAAAATCAGTTTAAAGATTCATTATCTTTGGACATGCATATAACATTTGATTTCCATTTATATTTTTCTTTACTTTTGCACATGCTTGTGCATTGTCATAATTCTGTCTATTATGTAATGAAGTCATCGTGGTCTTTACCAATATTAACTTCTACACAGATTTGATAGATGAGGCTTGACTGAACCTGTGGGGCAAATTCACAGCTGGAAGGCATCTGCTCATACAAGTTCCTAGGCCAGCCTTAGTGTACAAACCATAATAAATTTATTTACCTTTTCTTATTTTACTTCTAAGCTGCTAATGTCTGTTTTACAATAGAAATAAAAAGTTCAGAGAAAATGCCACTCCCAGTTGTTTTCTGTTTATACTTTTACTTATGAAGATTGTATGTCCCAGATGATTTCTAAGGATCATTAAATAAATCATTAGATAAACAAATTGTAAAGATATGCTTGATGAGGAGACCAGTTGGAAGTGGTGTCAAAGACTGTACTTCCTCCCTCAGGACAGAGGGAGGTCTGGGAGCTGCCCAGCATCAAGCTTCTTGTTACCTTTTGCCTAGCTTGTGTTAATGCAATCCAGCAAGTGCAGATTCTGTTTTACAGATGAAAGACAAATTAAGCCCTGTTCAGTCTTTGTACTCATTGTAACTATACCTAATTTGTATCAGTAACAACTTACCTAGGGTTAATTTGGGATGCTTTGTTAGTTTTTATTTTTTTCCTTCAAGATGTCTATGACTTTCAGTGAGCAACTGTGACTATATCCAAAGTCATTCTCTATGGACCACTTATTCTTTTTAAAATTTTATGCATGTTAGTATTTTGTATGCATGTATATATGCGCACCACATGCATTCTCAGTATTGGTGGAGGTGATAAGAGAGTATCATCTTCCCTTGATTAGAGTTACACATGATTGTGAGTCAACACGGGAATTCTGGGAACTGAATCCAGGTCTTCTGCAAGAACAGTAATGCACTTATCCACTGAGCCATCTCTCCAGCCCCAAACCTCATTTTCTTAAAATGCCATGCTTACCCACATAATACTGTCAGTCTGGTATGTGTCTATTAGCACTGCAAGCTAAGGATTTTGTCATTTAAAAAAAAGAACTTTGAGTTGTATTTTCTATGAATGTGGCAGACAATGCCCTGGGCATGTTACAAATGACAGCTTGCTTAGTGCTTATATCTAGATGGTGTAACTCTTATAGGTCCTGATTCATAAGAAAAAACTTGGATGAACACAGGGTTAAGTTATTGGTTTCAACTTTTCACAACTGTTTCTAGAGCATATTTCTGTACATTGCCAATACAATGCCTTCTATAATTTCCCACCTGTCTCTTGTTGTATCACGTCTGTTTATAAGCTACTGTACATTTTAGGTAACGAGTAACAACTAGAAAGGAGTGATGTGATTTCCTTTACCAGAACAGTTTCTGCTTTTTTTTTCCTTTTTAAATCTTCATGGACCTAAAATAATGGACACCATGTATCCAAATATAAAACAATAAAAAAAGCTAGACTTAGGCTTTGGAAATGGTGAATTATGTCAGGGTGTTTACTGTGAAGGCACAAACACCTGTATTTGAATCCTAAAGGTACATTTAAAAGCAAAGCATGATAACAAGTGACTGTAACCGCAGCACATGGAAGACAGAGCTGGAAACAGTCACAGCCTGGGAGTTCTGGTCAACCAGCCCAGCCAAAATACTGAGCTTCAGCTTCAGTGAGACCCTAGAGCTAGAAATAAAATGAAGAATGATGGAAGAAGACATCCAACTCCACTTCTGAACTTGGACACGTGGGCATAACCACATACACCACACAAGCCTCTCACATACATGAACAGAAATAAGTAATCAACAAAAATGCTAATCTTAATCAATTCCTTCACTTTCATTACAAGGGGTAATTTTAGCCCACAAAACTGGAGTGTCACTGTTTTCTTCTCAGTGATGCAGAGCTGACATCCCAGCTTCCAATGGAAAACAGAATTCAATGACACATTCAATATAGTCTGTCTCAAGCATTACATTTGATGAATTATGTTTAAAATGGCAATCTCCTCAATACACTGAAGTCAAGATGGATGTCTTTTGTTGATGCATGCTCTTTTGCACAAAACAAACTTTAATTTGCCACCTAATTAACTTCTTTCACATACACAATTTCTGTTATGTTTCTTACAATACATAATTTGTTCCACACCTATATATTTGTCTAGGTATTTAAACATCGATTGTTTCCTGAATGCATGGATGTCAAAATGTCTCAGTGAATATTAATCTGTGTGACCATTATCAGAATAATAGCATGAAACTATATATTATGTAATTAAAAAAATTAATTCAAATTACTGCTGCCCTTTGGCATCTGTGAGGGAATTGGTTTCACGACCTTTTGGATGCTAAAATCTATGTATTCTGAGTTCCTATAAAATGGTGTAATGTTTACATAGAACCTGCAAATGCTCTCTTGCATACTTTAAGCCATTGCTGCATTCTTGCAACACTTAATATAAGCACATGGTATTTATATTAAGTATTACACTTAACATATTTAATATATGCACCATGTACAAGCAATATAATCACTACATTGTTTAGGGTATATTAAACATATAGATTGTGTTCATGTATAATATAAATGTAACTTTCAAAAACATATTCCTTCTGAATTCTGTTGGATTTGCAGATGTGTAACCTACAGATCCAAAGGTCAGCTCTGTTTTCATCATCAGTCTGATCCTTCTTTCTCTCTCTCCTATAATACAATTTCCTACATGTCTCTTTGTCCTCAGGGATATTGCCTTCCCAAATGCACTCATTGTTTGTCTGAGTGTTGTCATTTTCCATGATGTCCTTGATGAAACTCTGGCATATGAATTTTTTAACAACTCCTTGTGATCATCACCATAATTTCCCCATTATTTCTTTCAAAATTACCCAGTAAGCTTTGATTTTTATCAAAAAAAAAAAAGAAAAAAAGAAAAATGGGAGAGAGTTGGCCCCATTATGAAAGGAGGTGGTGCAGTAATGGATGGAAGATGGAGGTTGTGGCATAGCTTCTGGGAACAGAGCTCTGTGCAGCACTGCAGCCAGTGAAGTCTGCAAGGCACAGAGCCTGTCACTATACAAGTCAGAACAGTGATTCAGACAAATATCTGAGGTACAACTACAGCCAAATGACATATCATCACCAAGAAATATTTGACTATTCAGAGAAGGAGCAGGTCATTTTTAAGGTCATTTTTAAGAATAAAATAGTGTTCTAGAAGAAAAATAAATAAGAGTACATTCTCGAAGGAACGAAATGAGTTGAGCTGACTCTATGACAATAGCTGGTAGGACTATGGTAATAAAATCCACAGATGTTGGATCACCCAAGGCATAAAAAAGGACCATCCTGTATAGAGCACAATGAAGACTAAAGTTGACAGTAAAAGGTGAGTTTCCAGTGGAAAGCATGAAAATCAGGTTGAGAAAACACTCTGTGTTTGCTAGACTGAAGGAGCTAGAGTAAACATGAGGTTACTTTAGCAGAGTGGAGTTATTGTTCTCCAGATTATGTGTGAGAAGCTTAAGCAATCAGAATGTAAGTGAAAAACTGAGTGCAACAGGCCAAATGTTGCCTTTATGATAATTCCAAATTAACAATATTAAGACATACCAGTGACAAAGAGAATGGAAGAGAAAGCAACAAGCTCTTTGCCTGGATACTTTGACTTTATATTACTCAAAATTATTTCTAGGCATTAACACACATTGTGAATGAACACAGGTACATAGAATGCACTCAATAGAATTGTTTCCTAAACTTCATGGCATAATTTCCAGGAAAACTATCCTTCCTTATGATTCCTCTTGTGGACAGAGGTTATAGCTATTGATCACCACAGAAAGAGTGGTAACTGAACAATGAACCGGTCTTTGGTGTAGCTATAGTTTTCCTTGACAAATAAGGGACATAAGAAGGAAAAAATAAGTTCCCAGAATGACTCCAAAACTTAAGATTCTCATCATGCTCCAAAAGAAGAATTGTAACTATGGACATAGTGTTTTAATTTCCAATTGTGGAACCACAATAAGAAACAAACGAAAAAGGAAACAATCTTATATACTTTTTGTCATGTTTTTACAGGTGATTGGAATTTTAATCTTTAAGTAGAGCACTCTTGAAACTAAAGTGCCCCGGCCAGCGGCGTGTCAATGGGGGCGACCCACCTGTGGGAGAAAATGAAAGGGAAGGGGAGACACGAAGGGACCACAGCAAGACGGTATTCTGATCAAGCTGAGAATTTTATTTTCCTCAGCAAGACTTATATAGCATGGGAGGGGGAGGGGGCACGAAGGAGGGAAGGGGTGCAGTTGAGGGGGGACGTGGGACATGCAAGTCATGAGGCTTGCTAGGTGATAAGGTTGCTGGTCAGGGCCCATTGTTCTGTTGCTATGCTACCTGACCTGCCTGACCTGTTCTTTATCTTTGGGGGCATCTGGTTTAGGGCAGGGGCTTGTTCTCTGGCCTAGCTAGTACTTTTCCATGGTCCATGCTTGGTCCCTGACACTAAAGAAATTAGAAAGTTGCAAAAATGTAATAGGTACAAGGTTGTTGTATGTGCTTTTCCCTCATGTGTGGATTTTAGATTAAAGGGGGGGGGGCAATGTATTATGCACATACCAGTGTGGGTGTGAGCATTTGAAGGCCAGAGATTCATGTCTATTGTCTCCTTCAATTGCTTCTCTACCTTATCTTTTGGAGAAAGGTTCTCTTACTGAACCTGGAGTGCATCCATTTGGCAGGACTGGCTGCCAGCAATCCTCTGAAATTCTTTTGCCTCTGCCTCCCCAGCGTGGGGTTACAGATGCAGTATTTTCCAGCATTTTACATGATTGTTGGGGATCTAACCTCAGATTCTCTTTACTCATTGAACCATCTTTTCATCCTTGCTTTTCCTGTCTTCATCGTTCCTAGAACAATGCTTCAGTGTCCTTTGCAAAGAATGGCAATAGAAAGTCAGAAATGTCTTTTGGTCTTTTGTCCTTCTGTGTTCCATAGCTTTCTCAGTTTTTTTTTTTGTTGTTGTTGTTGTTGTTGTTGAGCAGGGTCGAAATTTATTAAGAAAAAACTTTTTAAAGTAGTATTTATATTAATCCTTTGAGAAATTCATATAGTGTGTTTTGATTATATTCACTCACTCCAGATTCTCTCAGATCCACTCTTTCTACTTTCACTGCCTTACAATTTAACTTTGAGTTTTCTTTATTTTTTTATGCCCATCAAGTCCAGTTTGTGTTGTTCAACTACTGTTGGCAGTGGGGCCTGCCCTGTCATATGGCTGACCTATCAGGGGAGCTGGACTTGAAATTTCATGCCCACGTCCCGCGCAGCTTCATGCTGATAACTTGTCTGGCTTCAGTTTGTGCAAGTCTCAGGTATTCTGTCACAATCCCTATGAGTTCAAATGCTCAACTGTCTATTTTGTCTAAAAAACTTGTTTTCTTGAAGTTATTCTCCAACTCTAGCTCTTAGAGTTTTTCTGCCAAAGTGAAATACAAAGGCATGACTATCTGAATAATACCTGACTTCTCAATAGAAAACTTGAAAACCCGAAGTGTCTGGACAGATGTTCTACAAGTTTTGAAGGACCACATGCACCAGGCCAAAACTACTATAGCCAGCAAAATTATCTGTCATAATTGAAGAAGAAGAGAAAAACTTTCAATGATTAAAAGAAAGGAAAGGAATTTATGTCCACAAAGCCAGCTCTACAGAGGATACTAGAAGAGAATATTAAACATAACCAAGAACGTACAAGGAATACATAAAGACAGAATGGTTAGACAAAAAGATATAAGAAAACAATACCATCACGACAAAACAGCAAGACTTTAATATAGACTTTTTGGCAGGTGTTGAGAGGAAGAGTGGAAGGACAGAGAGAGGGAGAAATGAATGCTTGAGGACAGTAGCAAGCAGCTACATGTGGGTTTAGGATTCTCAAGAGGTTTCTTAAATAATGTTTAAAGTCCTGCATGGATCAGTTCACTCTTCACAGGATTGCGGTCCCACAGTGAGAATTCTAAAACAGTACTGTAGGACCCACACCATCCTAAAACTTTGCCCCAGGCAGGTATGGGGAAAGGGTTAGGATCTTTGATGTCACCCATGTAATTTCAGACTTCATATGGGTGGAGACAACTAACCAGCTGCTTCTAAATTAACCAAAGGCAGGTGACCCACAGTGAACCACACGTTCAGGTGAGTTTTTATTTTACAAAAGCATCCTCCCTTCCCTCAGGTCTAAAACTTAATGCAGCAGAGATTCTTTACTTAAAGAACCCCTTAAAAGAAGGTCATACACTCTATAGCTAAAAGCAAATGAATTCTGATAACATTACATAAGCTTGGAAGTGGTCATTGAGTGCCAAAGAAGGTTGTAACCCCTCTAAGATTCTTCACAACATTTGAAGTCTTACTTAGATGGCTGTGAAGGCAAGGCATGCTCTGGTTTTGACAACAAAAGTAAACAAATGGATGTTTTGGTTAAACCTCTATCTAGGTTGTCATAATTAATTACCTGGAAAAAGCATAGAACATTTTTTTCTGGTTTCTTACACATTAAGAATCCTTAGTAGATTTAAATGTCTTTAGAATTTAAATGATAAATTATTGTCAGGAGCAGAAATAAATGGGTATTAATTAGCATGGACTAAAAAAAAATCTTCTCTGTTGTTGATGAAAAACTGTCTTCCCTACCCATTTCTCTGATAGACCATGTGGACTATCTGCAGAGTAAAATCCCCTAGAATCCATGTCTCCTTTTAACAATGCCATCCATAGGCAGGTTGGTCACACTTTTCTCTTTAAGGGCATCCACAAAGAGCTCTACTTTGATGCACCAACATTTAGACAGGTATAAGAAATGAATGCCAATCACTGAGGTTTATCCAATTTATATGAGCCATGGGGTGAGGGCACCTACTTATTTCCTCAGACAATCTACAGGAAATGATGGCAGAGAGTTCACAGATCCCTGTTTCAAACCCACTGGACATAACAAAATTCACATCATGGACACTGAATCTGCTGGAATCAAACATTTGTAACTAGAGTTTTCCTGCCTTGCCCATAGTCAGGAAAATCTCTGTCACCCGCCAGTCCCACAGCCGCTCAGACCCAACCAAGTAAACACAGAGACTTATATTGCTTACAAACTGTATGGCCATGGCTGGCTTCTTGCTAACTGTTCTTATAGCTTAAATTAATCCATTTCTATAAATCTATACCTTGCCACATGGCTCGTGGCTTACCGGCGTCTTCACATGCTGCTTGTCATGGCGGCAGCTGGCAGTGTCTCCTTCAGTCTTCCTGTTCTCTCAGTTCTCCTCTCTGTTAGTCCTGCCTATACTTCCTGCCTGGCCACTGGCCAATTAGTGTTTTTATTTATTGACCAATCACAGCAATTTGACATACAGACCATCCCACAGCAAACATTTCACAAATTTAATTTTGTTTCTACAAAGTCAAGTACTGAGTTATCTCATAAAAAGTTTTCTTCCCCTTTTGCATTAAAACATTTTTTTCTTTATTTTATTTTATTTTATTTTATTTTTTTTTTTGGTTTTTTTTTTTTTCGAGACAGGATTTCTCTGTGTAGCTTTGCGCCTTTCCTAGAACTCACTTGGTAGCCCAGGCTGGCCTCGAACTCACAGAGATCCGCCTGCCTCTGCCTCCCGAGTGCTGGGATTAAAGGTGTGCGCCACCACCGCCCGGCAAAACATTTTTTTCTTTAAAACACTTCTTTTATGTAAGTGATGTTTTCAGTCATATGTCCTCTGATCACTTAGATGCTTTTCTATATGTTATCAATCTGAACAATCTTAAGAGTATGCTCTCTCTTGTCATTTGCCTCATTGTACTTGAAAGTTTTCTACCAAGATTCATCTTATTTAATCTTATTTCTTCAAAATAAACTACCACTAGGCAATGATAGCAGCAAAGAATGCATCTCCTTTTTTTTTTTCCATTTGGAGATGTATTCTTGCTGCCAAAACAATAATAGAATAATTTGCTTCCAAGTAGTACTGAGTTTGACTGCTACAGGGCTTGACACTTAACCAGTGACTTGACTCTCAGCATATAATCCTATGTCTCACTTTTACTTTCCTCATGTCTAAAGTGAGATAGTAACACCTCTCCTGCAGAGTGGATGAAGGATGGAAAACGTTGATGTAAATTACTTCTCTTGATGCCTCATATGTTTGATTATGAATTTTGAAAGATACAGCCCTGCCACCAAAACAATGTCCAGTGTTCAACGGTTACTGAATGAATAGATTGAGAGATGACAAGCCTTAGGATGCCAAGTTTCTCTCTCCTCCCAGCACCCACCCACAGGTTAAGTACAATCAGAAACACCTCTACCTTCATTATGCTATAGTCCAAAAGTGCTCTCACTGACCCTAGGCTTTCCCATTTTCTCATATGTATCCTGAATAACAACTCCCAAATTCCCTGATAGCCAAGTGGGCTGTAGCCTCAACTTCTTGGCACTACCACTGTGGAGTACCACTGTTTGGCACTCAAGCCTGCAAGTGATGGCTAGGAAGCAATTGCTACTGTTCTGTTAACCATCTCTTTTGTGGACACCACCTAGAAACTACTATTATTTCCATAACTGAGCACATACAATATCTTACTGTTACAAAACTACCCTATACTGAGAAAAGTCACATAAATGAAAAATAGTTTAATAGTAAGAGCGAAGAACATATCTGAAGGCCTTAAATCCTTTAAGGGAAGTGATTACTTTTAAAGAATCTCCTTTTACACTTTCAAATATGCACATTTGTTTAATTCATTAAATTGATTTGATAAATGCAAACACGTTATGTATCAACAGGGCACATGTTGCCTTTCAAAAAACACACACAGATTATATTGTTAATTAGAGGGATCATGGATATCTCCTCAAACATCAGTTCTTATGGTGAGTCTTGAGCCTTCAGCCTTGATTTATGAATACACAGCACACTGTTGTTTTCCATAGTCACCTTCCTCTGTGAAGCACTTCTTACTGTTGTTTAACTGATGCTGGGTGCCTACTGTTCCCTTTTACCCATCCCTCCCCTTCTTTCTTCTTTCTATCACTATTCTAATCTTAGTTTCTAAGAGAAATTTTCTTTTTGTATTCTTCAGTGAGACCATATGCTTGTCTTTCTCCCTCTAGGTCATTTTCATTTTACTTATTAATCTCGAGTTTCATCATTGTTACCACAAATGACAGAACTTAATGCTTTGATATGGCTGAAAAACATTGAATAGTGCACAATTTCAACTAATTCATCAGTAGGTGGTTGTATAAGTGGACTTCATGTCTTGGCCATGGTAAATTATTGTGCTGCAATATGCATGGAAGTGAAGATATAGTTTAAGGATTCTTACCTCATGGATTTACTTTGGATATGCATGTGGAGGTCAGTGGAAGACTTTCAAGAATTATTTCTCTCCTTCCACCAGCTGATTTGAGGGCTCAAACTCAGGTACTAGGGTTTGATTATGATTGCATTTACCCACTGAGCTGTATTGCCAGCCCCGGAGGTACATTTGATGTATTGATTCCATTCCCTCTAGATGTTTATCCAGGAATAGAATTAGAGGATCATATAGTACCTCTGTTCTTAAGGTTTTTAAATAAATTTCCTTCTGATTACCCTAGAAGTTGTACTAGTTTAGATTCCCACTAACAGTGCCTCAGGGTCCCTTTCCTCCCATTCTATCAAACACTGGTACCTGGTCTTAGAGGTGTTAACTTCCATTCATCCATGAATGGTGTTGCTCTCAAGTTTTCCAGTGACTACTGGCCATTTGTGAATCTTCTTTTAAAATTTTTATTTTCAAGTTGGTTTTTGTTTTGAAACATGATCTTATGATGTATTGCAGATGGTCCACTGCCTCAGTCTCTCCAGTACTGGATTTATAAGTGTGTGCCCCCATGCATGGCATACTGATATGCCCCTTTTCAGAAACATCTACTTAGAGTTATTGTTCAATTTTAGTAAGATATTATTTATGTATCTATGTATCTATCTATGTATCTATCTATGTATCTATCTATGTATCTATCTATGTATCTATCTATGTATCTATCTATGTATCTATCTATGTATCTATCTATGTATCTATCTATCTATCTATTTTGGGGTGGTGGTAGTGAGTTTTGAAACTCTTTACACCTGCTGAATATTAACTGACTAAAACATTGCATACCTCCTAAGCTTTTGAAATGGATTTGTGTATCCATCTCCTGCTCCAATGCTAACCGATAAACACTGAAAAAGCTGAACACATTAAATTTGTTTTAAATGTTCTTATTCCTGTACAAATATTGGAAATAGAGATATTTTAATAAGTATATTTTAATTATTTGCTTGGTATTGAGTAGATAGACATTCAGTCATGACCACAAATACCTAGTGTAGCATGAATCTTAGAGAGTCTTATTAATAAAATCAAACCTGAGGCCAGTTATTGGGGTGAACACTGGAAGGTCAGAGAGACAGAATAAGCCACAGCTATCTCACCTCGCTGGATCCTCAGCTGGTCTTGTTTCCTCAGACTGGATGCCCCGAGCCATCATCCAGAATGGGTCTCAGCTGAACTGCTGCTAGAAGCCTGAAAGCTTAACCAGGCCAAATGCTTCTCCAGGCCAAATGCCTCTCCAGGGCAAATGCCTCTCCAGGCCAAAGACTTCTAGTTTCTGGTCCTCACGCCTTATATACCTTTCTGCTTTCTACCACCACTCCCTGGGATTAAAGGCTGGCTTTCTGGGATTAAAGGCGTGGGTCACCATGCTTGGGTGTATCCTTGAACACCTCTGGATATTTCTGCCTCTGGAATGCTAGGATTAAAGGCGTATGCTACCACTGCCTAACCTCTATGTTTAATATTGTGGCTGTCCTGTTCTCTGACCCCAGATAAGTTTATTAGCATTCACAATATTTTGAGGAACACAATACCACCACAACCTAGCTGTTATAGCCTGCTCAGTGTCACATCTCTGTCCAGGTCACCGTGAACAGTGATAGGGCATAGGATATCCCCCAAGGAAATGTTTTATTTTGTACAAATATATACTTCTTTTTTGATATCACCTAATGTCTTTTACATCATTATTTTTCATTTTATTACTTTCTGTCTCACATGTAGACCACTCATGTTACCCATCCTATTTATGGACAGAATTTGCAACATTTATAAATAATTGAAGATGAAAAACAAGTAATAGTTTAAAAAAATGCATATAACCTGCTGGCCAAGGAAATAGGCAGGCAATCTTCATACCTCCACTCATTCTCCTCTGCTCTAAATTCAATTCCCAGGCTCATGCCTAGCTCTATAGCAGACCTTCTGTTGTGCCTCCCCTATCCTCTCTGTACCCATCAGTAGGAGATCACCAAGATCTTTTCATACAGCCTTGCTTATCACCCTGTCCCTTTATCTAACTCCCTCAGCATTCCCCAAGAAACCACTGGCCAAGCAAACAAGTGAAGCAGGTAGTTGATCTTCAGGTCTTCACTTTTCCTCCTCTCTTCCAAATCCATTTCCCTAGTTTCATCCCCAGATCTGTAGCAGATCACCTGCTGTGACCTCACCTCCCTCTCTCCTCTGCCTCCATTCAAAAGGGAGTAAGTAGATCCTGGTGGCACACTGTGCTTCCCTCCCTCCTGTGTACCCCCTCATTCTCCCAGGCTAAAAACACAATCATAACATACACAACTATATGTCTCCACTAGAGTCCAGCAAACACATTACAGTAGGCACAGAAAAATTCAATATACCTGAAGTATATGACAGGGACCTCCAAATAGCCTTTATGAATGAATATATTAGAGATTCTTAAAGAGGAAAAGGATAAGTCCCTTAAATATATCTAGGAAAACATAAACAAGCAGTGAAATGAAAGAAAAAATAGTTAAAGACTTGCAAGTGTAAGTAGAATAATAAAGAAAGACTTAAACTTAGGGATAATTATAAATGAAATAAATAGGTACTCTCAAACACAAAATTCAGAGGCAAGCCTCATCAACAGAATCCAAAGATAGAAGAGATTATCTCAGGCACTGAAGACCAGATAGAAGAAATGGATACCTTGGTCAAAGAAAATATTAATCTTGAGGTAGACTGACTCCTAATTTTGTGAGAAACTGTCATATTTATTTGCAAAGTGGCTGTGCAAGTTTGCACTTCCACCAGCAATGGAGGAGTGTTCCCCATGCTGCACATCCTCTCCTGCATGAGCTATCATTTGTGTTTTTCACCTTAGCCATTCTGACAGGTGTTAAGATGGAAGATCAAAGTCATTTTGATTTGCACTTCCTTTATGGCTAAATATGTTGAACAATTCATTAAGTGTTTCTCGGCTATTTGAGACTCTTCGACTGAGAATTCTATATTTACAACTGTACCCCAATTTTTACTTGGATTATTTGATTTTTTGATATCTAGTTTCTTGAGTACTTTACATACTTTGGAGATGAACCCTCTGTCAGATCTGAGGTTGGTGAGGATCCTTTCCCATTCTGTAGGCTGCCACTTTGTCTTATTTATAGTGTCCTTTGCCTTACAGAAGCTTTTCAGTTTCATGAAGTCTCATTTATTAATTGTTGATCTTAGTGTTGGTGCTACTGGTGTTTTATACAGGAAGTTATATTTTGTCCTAATGCATTCAAAGCTTTTTCTTCTAACAGGTTCAGTAACTGGATATATGTTGAGCTCTTTGATCCACTTGGGTTTGAGCTTTGTGCTGGGTGATAAATATGGTTCTATTTACATATTTTTGTGTACCAACATCCAGATACACCAGTACTATTTGTTCAAGATGCTTTCTTTTTCCATTGTATAATTTTGGTTTCTTTGTCAAAAACCAGGTTTCCATAGGTGTGCGGATTTACATCTGGGTCTTCTATTTGATTCCATTAATCAATATGTCTGTTTTTAAGCCAATACCATGCTGTTTTTATTACTATACTTCTGTAGTAGAGCTTGAGATCAGCTATGTGATTCTTGGGCATACACCAAAGGATGCTTAATCATGCCACAAGTGCTGTGGGATGTTCTGTATGTTCAATGTTTTGCTCTGATTGGTTAATAAATAAAACACTGATTGGCCAGTAGCCAGGCAGGAAGTATAGGCGGGACAAGGAGAGAGAATAATTCTGGGAGGTGGAAGACTGAGGCGGAGAGACACTGCCAGCCATCACCATGACAAGCGAGATGTAAGGTACCAGTAAGCCACGAGCCACATGGCAAAGTATAGACTAATAGAAATGGGTTAATTTAAGATAGAACTAGATAACAAGAAGCCTGCCATGGCCATACAGTTTGTAAGCAATACAAGTCTCTGCGTGTTTACTTGATTGGGTCTGAGCAGCTGCGGGACTAGTGGGTGAGAGAGATTTGTCCTGACTGTGGGCCAGGCAGAACCAGAAAAACTCACAAGGACGCTTGATCAACTATGTTCATAACTGCTTTATTCATAATAACCAGAACCTGGAAACAGCCTAGATGCACCTCAACTGAATGATGAATGGATGAAGAAAAATGTGGTACATTTACATAATGGAGTATTACTCAGCTGTTAAAAACAAGGACATCAGAAAACTTGAAGGAAAATGGATGGAACTAGAAAAAAATGATCCTGAATCTCAAAAAGGCAAACATGGTATGTACTCACTTATAAGTGGATATTATCTGTAAAGTAAAGGAAAACTGTGCTACAACCCACAGACCCAGAAAGGCTAAGTTACAAGGAGGACCCAAGTGGGGGACACATGGATTACCCTAGGAAGGTGAAATAGATCTCCTGGGTGGACTGGGGGTGGATAGGGAAGGGGGCATGAGGGATCTGGTTGGGCTGTGGATAGAGGGGGAGAATATTGAAAGAGATGACTGGAAAGGGGGAACATTTTGTGGTCAGGTAGAAACCTGGTACAAGGGAAACTCCCAGGAATCTACAAAAATGACCCTAGCTAAGACTCCTAGCAATAGTGGATACACAGCCTGAACTGGCCATATCCTGTGATAAGGCAAGACTTCCAGTGGAGAGATTGGAACACTAACTTAGCAACGTAACCTTTGACTTACAGACTGTTCTACTTGTGGGATGTATAGGTCAGGGAGGGAGAGAGTAATGGTGGAACAGAGACTGTGTAAGTAGGCAACCAATGACTGGTCCAGCCTCACACCCACATCATGAGAATGAGCCCACCACTGATGCTACCTGGAGTGATGGGACTCAGAGGCTGTAAGGCCCAGAGACCTAGGATAGAACCAAACATGATTGAAGAGAAAAAATATCAACATAATGATACATAATAATATTCTGCTACATTGATAGATTGGTGACTACCCCAAGTGTCAGCACAAAGCCTTCATCAAGTAATTGATGGACATAGATGCAAAGACCCATAGTCAAACATTAGGTCAAGCTCAGGGAATCCTGCTGAAGAGAGAAAGAAAGGATTGTAGGAGCCAGAGATGTCAAGGATATCATAAGAAAACTCACAGAAACAACTAACCTGGCTCATAGGAACTCACAGAGTCTAAACCAACAACCAGGGAGCCTGCATGGGACTGATCTAGGCCCTCTATGTATAAATGACAGTTGTGTGACTTGGTCTACTTGTGGGACTCCTAACAGTGAGAGCAGGGACTGTCTGAAATGCTTTGGCTGGCTCTTGGGAACCTATTCCTCATACTGGATTGCCTTGCCCAGCCTTAATACAAGGGAGCTGCTTAGTCTTACTGCAACTTGATATGCCATGCTTTCTTGATAACCAGGAGAGGTCTGACCCTTTCTGAACAGAAAGAAATAGAGGAAGAGTGGATGGGGGAGAGGGCAGAGGAAAGATGAGGTAGGGAATTGGAGGAGATGAGGGAGGGGAAACTGCAGTCAGGATGTAAAACAAACAAACAAACAATAAATAAATGGATAAATAAATAGATAAATAAATAAATGTTAATCTAAAAAAATACAGGCACAAAAATCTAGGAAATTATGAAAAGACCAAATCTAAGAGTAATAGAAATTGAGGAAGTAGAAGAAACACATGTCAAAAGGCACAGAAAAAATTTTCAACAAAATTATAGAAGAAAATTTCCTTAACATAAACCAAGAGGTGCCTATCAGGGTTCAAAAAGCATATAGAGCACAAATAGACTGGAGAAGAAAAGAAATTCCCTTCAGCAATGTAATAATCAAAACCCTAAACACACAGATTGAATAAAGAATATTAAAGCCTACAAGGGAGAAGCATAAGTAAAATTTAAAGGCAGACCTATTAAAATACCATCTGGCTCTTCAACTTCTAAAATTTGAAATTCTAAAAGCCAGATGTGCCTTGACAGATGTTCTACAAACTCCACCAAAGACTACTATACCTAGCAAAACTTTCAATCACAATAGATGGAGAAAAAATGATACATTAAAAATAAAAATTTAACCAGTATCCATCTATAAATCTATCCATATAGAAGTATCTAGGAGGAAACAGAACATTTCCAAATAACTTTTGTAACTCCTCAGTTACTCTGCCACCTATACCACCTATACCACTGAAAGATCCCAATGAGAAAGAGAACTAGAAATCAATTTCCCTAATGAACATGGATACAAAAAAATGTAATTAAAACCCTCCTTCCTTGGGACTCAGTATTTTTTTTATCCCAAAATAGTAGATTGTTTTAGAGACTTCTTTTGGTTCTAGTCATGGGTGTTAAAAAAGTAGCAATCTATAGATTCTATGCAATCTCCATAAAAAAATTAACATAGTTCTTCACAGAGCTTGAAAGGACAATTTTCAGCTCCATATGAAAATACAACAATTCCAACATACTAGAATAATACTTAACAATAGAGTAAATGGTGGTAGTAACACCATCCTCAATCTTAATTTATACTACAGAGTTATAGTAATAAAAATGGCATAGTATTGGCACAAACAAGACATATTGATTAACGGATTTGAATTAGAGATACAGACATAATTCTACACATTTATTGGCATCTGATTTTTTTATAAAGAAACAAAAAGCACACATTAGACAAAAGACAGCATCTTCAAAAATACAGTGCTAGTCAAACTGAATGGCTGCATTTAGAAAAATACAAAGAGATTAATACTTATCACTCTGCACAAAAAAAAGGCTTCAACATAAGGCCAGATAAACTGACTCCGATAGAAGGGAAAGTGGGGAACAAGAAGGCACTTTTTGAATAGAATATCAATAGCACAGGCACTAAAATCAACAATTAATATATGGGACCACGTGAAATTGAATCATTTCTGTAAGGAAAAAAACACCATCTAGGAGAAAGTGGAAGCCTACAGTATAGAAAAAAAATTATCAACTACACATTCAGTTTATGACTAATACTCAAAATATACAAAAAAGCTAAAAAATGGGGCATCATTAAAAAAACCAATTTAAAAATGGGTACAAATCTAAACAGAAAATTTTAAAATAGGAAACTGTAATGGCTGAGAAACACTTAAAGAAATGGTCAAAATCATGCATCATCATTGAAACGCAAATCAAAACTTCTGCTAGATGTGGTCTTATACCAGTCAGAATGGACATGATCAATAAAGCAAATGACAGCTCATTCTGCTGAGGATATAGAGTAATGGGAACACTTGTCCATTATTGATGGAACTACAGACGTGTACAGACACTATGAAAATCAATGTGGTGGTTCCTCAGGAAGTTGCAAATCTATCCACCTCCAGATCCATCTGTACCACTCCTGGGCATATACCTCATTCTGCTAAGAGACACTTGCTCACCATGTTCTTTGCTGTTCTATTCATAATAGACAGAAGTTGGAAACTACCTAGATGTCCATCAATGGATTAATGGATAAAAAAAATGTGGTGCACTTACACATAGAATATTTATATTTAAAAATATATTCACAATTGAATAGTACTCAGCCATTAAAAACAGACGAACAAAAAACAAAATCATGAAATTCACAGGTAAATGGATGGAACTAGACAAAATCATTCTGCGTGAGGTAACCTAGATCCAGAAAGATTAATTTGGTATGTATTTGCTTACATGTGAGCTTTAGCTGTTAAGTCATAGATAAGTAAGATACAATCTGTATACACTCAGAGGTTAGGTAGAGAGTAAGGGACTAGTAGGGTGGAATTGATCTCCCTAGAAGAGGAAATGAAGGTAGGGTTTACTGCAAAGGTATGATCAGTTGAGGAGGGAGAGGGAAGAAGGAGGCAAAGGAAGGAGTAGGGGGAGGGGCAGCTAAAACTAAGACCCATTTAAGGGGTCATATGGAAACCTAATGCAGTAGAAGCTCCCTAAAATATATATGTATATGAAGGCAATCAGGTGAAATTACCAAGTAGTGGAGGAGACAGAGCCATAATTGGGCATCTCTCATTACCAAATGAAGTGCTGGAAGTACCGAGAATGGGTTACTTCTAATAGAGTATCCAACAGCCATGGGAACCCCCAAGCAATCCAGGCTATAACAAGGCTATTGGTTGCTCTATACAAACTGACAGTAAGGCCCCATCACGTAAAGACAACACCTACACAATTCGTTAAGTATGGAGAGGTTCCTAGGGCCTTCACCCCTACAGACTACTGTTCACAGTATTGTAACATACTCTGCAAGCTTCCAAAGGAAAAAATGTAAGCACTAACCCAGCTACAAATCCTTCCATCTACAATGATGATCTGCCTGCAAGATTCACTGGTGAAGTAGTGGCACAAATGTTGTGGGAGTAACAGAGCAATGTCTGATTGAATTTATGGCACCCTCCATGATATGGGACCTATATCTGACACTGCTTGGATGGCCAAGAACCTGAGGTTTGATAGGCCAGGGACCTAAGAAAAATCAAATACTACTGTTCTGATAAAGGAGCACAGCAGTAAAATGACCCATAAACATTCTGCTGTACTCATAGATCATGCCTTGCCCAGCCATCATCAAAGATGCTTTCTCCAGCTATTATTGGAACAAATACAGAGACCCAAAGAACATGAAGAGAGTGAGAAACAGAGACCTTGGAACACTCAGTCCTAAATGGAATGTCTTTATCAGAACCCTCCCCTAAGGCTCAGGGGAACTCTGCAGAAGAGGAGGCAGAAAGAGTATAAGAATTAGAGGGGGTGGAGAATGCAAAGGAAACAAGGCCTTCTACACACAACATTCCTAGTGCACATATAAAGTGGAGCAGCATGCACAGGACCTGCAAGGGTCTGCACCAGATGGGGTCCTAGACCTGAAAGAAGTAGACACCCAGACCAATCTCTAACCCATAAGCTGTCTCCCATTGACAGCTACTTGCAAATGAAAGCTTAGTTTTCTAGAGGGGAGTCTCAGTGGGCAAACAAATTATTTTTAAAAGTTGGTCCCATGCCAATAGAAAATGAACTCAATGCCATCTTTGGAGGTTCTTTGTCTCATAATATTGAGTCTGGTTTTTCGTTTGTTTTGTTTTGTTGCTTCTGTTTTCTCTTTCTTTCTTTCTTTCTTTCTTTCTTTCTTTCTTTCTTTCTGTCTGTCTGTCTGTCTGTCTTTCTTTCTTTCTTTCTTTCTTTCTCCCGCCCTCTTTCTTTTTTTCTTACCTTGCAAGGTCCTTTCAATACATGTTAGAGTTTCCAGTTTTGTGTTTTTATGGAATTCCTTTGTGTGTAAACATATGTGTCTATATGTGTTTCTTGGACTTCTATTTTATTTTTCCTATTCTGAATTGTTTGTTTTTGTTTTATCCTGTTTTATTTTATTATTAAAGGTTTTGTTTGTTTCTTTTGTTTTTTTCTAAGGGAGACCCAAAGGAGGTGGACGTGGATGGTAAAGGGTGGGGAGGAACTGGGAGGACTAGAGAAAGGAAAAAACATAATTAGACTATATTATATGGAAAAAATCTACTTTAAAAAATACTTAGAATCATGGTATGATGTGTGTTGAATGAAAAGGGCTTTGGTAGGCATTGGAAACGAAGCATATGCTTATTGAAAACTTTTTGGTAAATAAATCCATTTTAATTTACACCTTAATACAGTTAACTATACTTAAAGACCAAGAAGCAATTAAATTAAAAATATAATAATTTGGAATGTCATTAATAATAATTGGTTCCTAAAGAGAGAGAAAAAGTTAAATTATCAAGGATCACAGAAACCTTACCAGTGTCTGCATTGTTGTGGGACTGACCTCAGGCTATTATGTCCTTGCTCATTTTGCATATGGTTGTCCGGATATGACCTGTACACCTTCAATACCAGCACTTCTCTGTATTCATTAGAAATAGCACTTGGCCCTGAAGTGCCACTTCCACAAACAGTACTGCCCTGAACCACCATGAGGATGGCTTTCCCTGACCACCTACCATAGCTAGGTCATTCCACTGTCTAAAAGACACAAGGTCATTGGAGGACACAGGCACGTATAACCTATGAAATAAATTTCCCTCGAATTTTCAATGAGAAGCTTGAGCAAGGCTTTAATTAATCTTCATTCCATGGTCATTCTACAGACACATTGCTGGATACAAGCATGAGGCACCCAGACTGGCTTATCGTTACTTACTGTGTCTTTCCGTACTCTCTCATGACTGCGGATGCAATATCTCAACCTAACACACAGGTGCTAGATTCTCAGGTATGACTGCTAGTAGTTAGCTATGGAGAATAAGAGTCATTTTGTTGTAGATGACTGCCACAGTTGTACCCCATTCATAATGTTCAGCTTATGATTTTAAAACAAAATAATCATATGTAATTGGAATTTGTAGTAGTGGAAAATCATCCTTACAGATATTTCATAATCTCCCAATTTGTGGCTAATACTGAAATTAAAATATCTTATTTTCAGGCTTTCTTGATTCCAATATAACAGTTTTCCTGCTGTCCAATATTAATGAGCCTTTTAGAAATCACTCACACATCCAATTAATGAATAAAACTCACAGAACAGCTAGTGAGAGAGGTAATTCTTACAGACAGAATAAAAGTTAATCTTTCTTAACACCATTTCAGTTGTGAATCTCAACCCAGAAACTATAAAAATACAGAACTTGGATGTTACCTCTCCTTGTGTCTGTCTACCTTCTCCCCCTGGATGATCACAGAGGTTTATATTTTATAAGAAATAGACCTTCTCAATATATGTACTTTTAAATTTTCAAAATATCACTTAATTCATTTTTTACCTTTTACAACACCATTGGCATTCCCCAGGTTTCTAAGATAGGGCAAAATAAAATATGAGAAGAACTGCTCTGACATTTGAAGTAATTAACACTGGATGAACCCTTGCAAACAAAGTCACATGAATTCCTCCTCTTTCTGTTTTTGTTAGAAAAAAAAATCAAAACTAGATTTCTTTTTCGAACAAGGGAAAGTTAAAAGAGGTTCAATTTTCAGGATATTTAATCTCTGAGCTTTCTCTTAGTAGTCTAAGAATTCATAACAACTCAAACGAATCAAATGTTTTTCCTGAACTTTGGTGGACAGGTGTCTTATTTACTGTCTATGTGCACCACGATGTGATATTCCCTTCTATTGTTGCCTGAGAATACTTGACCTGGATTAATAGATTACTGAAACACTGAAGCAGTTCAGTGTTTTTATCCCAAGTGATTTTTGCACAATCTCATTTATATAGCATGAATTTAAATAAAATGGAGATTGTTAATTGTTGTTAATTTGAATGCATGTTCTGTGAATGAGTTATCACAATATTTAAGTAGCAAGACTTTATAATGTTATTATAGTTTTATACCTATCATGTAATAAGCTCCACATGTTTACTATATGTAAGTTGATATCGTTTGACATGAATTTACATCCATGGAAGCAACAAGCACATCTGCTGTTCAGAATGTTTCGTTGCCTCTTTTAACAATTATTTCTGCTACATTCCATGATCACATATTAGCAAGGGTACTGTAGATGAACAGAACTGATAGGATGAATATATATGAATATATATGTATATATGTATATATGTATATATGTATATATATATATATATATATATATACACACACACACACACACACATATGGCTTATAGAATAGTGATCCAACTAGTCCAACAATGACTGTTTACCAATGGAAAGTCCAAGAATCAAGTCCACAAGTTTGAATGTCTGTTGGTCTTCAGTTTATATCAGAATCCTGAAACAGTAGACTGTAGTGCCACTGAAGGGAAGAACTTGTCATAAGGAGTGAGAGAAAGCAGGCAAAGAGAGACAGCTTCCTCTTCCCATGGCCTTTATATAGGCTGCCAAAGAAGGTGTGGTCCAGATTAAAGGTGCCACCTCAAAATATCAAGATTGAGGTTGGGTCTTCTCACTTCAAATCATCCAATCAAGAAAAAATCCCTCATAAGCATACCCAGTTCTTTGGGTTTTGGTTAATTTCAGATGTAACCAAACTGACAAGCAGAGATAGCCACCACAGTCACCATAAATTAGTTGTTTCATTTCTGTTACTACATTTTGATATAATATACTATATTTTGGTATAGCTGGTATTTTCTTGAAGGTTATATATATTTAGTATTGCTTCTTAGCATTCTGCCCTGTGTATATTATATCAATATGTTGGCACATTCTTATGCTAATGGGCATTTAGTGTTGTTTACATGTTTCCTCAGTGTGGTTAATGCTGATGTGGATACATTTGTTCAAGTCAGTGAACTAATTTATGCTCTCATTTCTCTTGAGTAAATATCTAGGAGGGGAATGTCTAGATCACTTTTTTTGTAAATAAGTAATATTTTTAGACACAAACTATTTTCCAAGGTATTTAGCATTTGATATAAAGATCCACAACATGTACCTATTATAGCTCCCTCCCATACTCACCAATCCATTTTTATAATTTTAGGTATTCTAGTAGATGCATGGTATCATCTACCTGAAGCTTTAGTTTACATTTGCAGGAGGACAGTGATCTTTTCAGGTTCTCAGATGCTGTTTTTGTTCAAATATTTTGATAGCTCTTCTTTTCAACATTTTTGAATTTGAGAACCTGTCATGTATTTTAGGTACAGTCTTTGTCTGATACTTGGCTTTTTCCTTAAAAATTTCCTTAAACCATGTTTTTAAAGACCAGAATGTCTTAATTTTGTTGCATTCCATATACAAATTTGTCATCTTGAAAACATGCTTTAGCTGTTATTGCTCAGAATTCTTTACTTAATCTATGATCAGAGATATTTTATTATTAAAATTTTATAGTTTTAGGTTTTACATTTTGGTCTGTGACATTTATTAAATTAATGTTTCTGTACTGTGCAAAGTATATATAATTTTTGGCAAATGCATATGAAAATTTTCACATAACTTCTACTAAAAAGCCTCTCTTTTCTGTAATGGATTACTTTACAACTTTGTGAAAATCCATTTTACCAATGTGTTCATTTATTGTTTGTGTTTTCTGTTTCATTGATTCATCTTTATGTTTTCTTCTATTGCTACATTACTGATAATTGCATAATTGCATTATGTTTTAAAATCAGGTGACCTTATTTCTTCAAACTTGTTCATTATTTCACAAATTGTTCTGGTAACTTGGGTTCTTTTGCATTTCTGTGGGCACTTGGCCTGAATTCCTAGGATTAAACCCTGCTGCTCTGTGTATCACGAAAGCTATGCAGTAGTTTTGGGAGAGTTGATGGTTTAGTTACTCTGAACCTGAGACTGGCAGGCAGGTGCTTCTCTGTCATTTATGACTCGCTCACTTCATTGCAGCTGTTTCCCTGTTGGCTTTTTCAGTTTCTGCATTACAGAGCTCGTACATTTTCTGTTGAAGTTCCGAAGATTTTCATAGTGTCGTAGGAATGCAAATGACATGAAAAATTCAGTAGCCCATTATTAAGCATTAGCATCTAAAAATCCTGTGAAGGGGAAAATCCCAAAGGCCCCCACCCTTAGAAAAGAACCCCAGGGAAGTAATGATGGCTGAGCGACATAATGAGTTATACCTAGATGGACCCCCTAATTGATTATGTAATATCAAATGGTCAGACCTGAAATTATATACAGACAAGTAACACTAACTGGATTCAGAAGGCTACACTAATGTGTGTGTGTTTGCAACAATAACAAATATAGAAAAATAGCCCATGAGTTAGAGAGTGAGCAAAGAAGGGATGGGAGGAATTGGAAGGAGGAAATGATGTACGCATATTTTAATTGTAAATGTTCCTGTGGACTTAAACATATTTAACTTTAATCATGGAACCTCAGGAGCAATGTGTCTATGAAAAAAATCAATTTCTCAGTTGTCAATAGTGCTAACGAGAACAAAGGGAAATATAAGTAGACACATTTGCATTGCCAATGTTTTTACAACCCTAAGATAAATGCTTGCTATCTTTTTCTTCAGCATACAACAATTTTTTTTTAAAATTTGTTTTATTTTATATACCTACCACAGCCTCCCCACCCTCCTCTCCTCCCACTCCCTTCCTCTACCTTGCCCTCCTGTCAACTCACCCCTCTTCCTCTATAATCTCTCAGAAAAGGACAGACCCCCTATGAGCTCCAGCAAAGCCTGGCATATCAAGCTGCCATAAAACCAAGTATTGCCCCCTGTATTCAGGCTAGGAAAGGCAATACAGCATGAGGATTAGGCTCCCAAGTGCCAGCCAAAGCACCAGGGACAGCCTCTGCTCCCATTGCTAGGAGTCTTACATTATAGACCAAGCTACACAACTGTCACATGTGTGCAGAGGGTCTAGGTCTGTCCTTTGCAAGCTCTCTGGTTATTGGTTCAGATTTTGTGAGTCCCCATGAACTAGGCCAATGATTTCTGTGGGTTTTCCTATGATGTTCCTGACTCCCAAGTTTCCTATAATCTCTCCTCCCTCTCCTCATCAGGACTCCCCAGATTAGTCAAGCACAGGCCAATGCTTGACCATGGGTCTCTGAATCTGCCTCCATCAGGAGAGCCTTCATCCATATAAATATTTTTATATTATTTTAGATCCCTACAAAGCATCCCACCACTACCTAAAGTTGTTAGTAATGCACATGGGCTTACAGCTTTTAACGTAAGAACCTTGGATGCAAGGTTTAGGTATTGTTTGCAGAGTAGCTGAAGTCTCTGTACAACAGTATACTGACCACTGCATCTCAGAAGCGCTGATCAGAAAACCTTAGAGCCACTCACTTACTATGTGGGCCAAACATCCTGGATATGCAAACCACATTAGCTTGCGCTGGTATCTTGTCCATCTCTGTGATTTACTCAAATGGACACTGAGCAGACTCACTCCTAATATGCTCCTATTGAGATTAATATATGAAAGGGACAGCAACACATAATAACACTGTTCAATGCATGGACCTTCTATTTCAGGTTTCTGAGAGCAGCGAACCTGCAATCAGGAATAAACATGGCCTCTTTTGTTTAGCTAAGACTAAAGTACAGTTTCTCATTTAAATTCAAGGCACAACATTTAGCTACTGCCAAGCATAAAATAATCTTTTAAAAAAGGAAAGAAAAGCATCATAAATATGGCAGCAAAAGATTGGTTATTGCTAGCATGAAAAGCTGAAAAGCAGACCCTGTGGTTCATAAACAAAAGCTCCCATCCAAGGTCGTGAGCACTTCAGGCTGTGTTTTGTGTGTTCTTGGTGCCACAATTCAGAAGCCGACAGCCACATTTGCTCGCATTTTTATTATGGCTCCTTTCATCTTGTTCACTGACTTCTA
This sequence comes from Peromyscus melanophrys, assembly GCA_902168415.1. NCBI lineage: Eukaryota > Metazoa > Chordata > Mammalia > Rodentia > Cricetidae > Peromyscus > Peromyscus melanophrys. The sequence continues at coordinate 32,520 of CABHPR010111990.1, forward strand.
TTTTTCAATACAAGAAGGGAAAGTATCCAGAAACACTGCATAATTATTTTTACTCCATGATACCAAGCTAAAAGAAAAGTTTGTTTTATCAACATATAATGATTGGAATGTCCTTACATTTAATTCTTCAGAAGTAAAGTAACTTAACACAGAGTCATACCACGCTGTACTGAAACACTTATTTTTCTGTATCTGTCTGTATACTTAACATAAGAACTACAAATAAACTCAAGGTGAAAACTATTTATATTTCCACCATTTCCCAGACATCTACAATGCACATGAGCAGATTTCATATACTGTAATCACCCATCACACTTCATTACTAAGGTACATTTTCAGGAAAGATTGATGTCTTGTAATTATATATTATTTAAAAACTATTTTAGAACAAGATAGCTTAAAATAATTTTGTACAAATAAAATTTTTTAGAACTTTCATTTTAAGACATAGATATACAAATACTTTAAGTGCATGCAATATGCAAGCACACGTACATACGTATATTAACAGATTTATGTGAGCGTTCATATGTTCCTCATTGCATAATAAGTTAATGGTGTAATATATACTGTTGGCATTGGATCATGCTGGAGACATCATATTCTATTAGCAATATTTGTAAAGATGTATCAAAATCTATTTACAAAATCCCTTCATTTGTTAGCTGTTCCTATAATATTTAATATTAGTGCAATATTACCATAGTTATGAATTATGACTGTGTATATTATTGGTATTTTTAGCATAAATCCTTTGTGTCTGAATTATACCAGATGATGTTAACTTTCTTGACAAAACTACTTTTTGGCTATCTTTGTTCTTCTTAATGTCTGTCAGTAAATAAGGGTAATACTATTAGACCTCATAGTGACTCATTCTCTGTAGAGCAGAGAACAGAAAAATGAAGACGTGCTTACACCCTACCTCCCTGCATTACTCTGACCTATCTGTATTGTATAGCATGGATGAGGAAACATGAGTTATCACAGAAAACATCATCAACCATGTGGCTTCAACAATAGAAAGTACTTTTCACAGACTCAAGGCTGAAAAATCCTCATGTGTATGTTCAGAAAGATTTGATTTCAAGCAAAAGTTCTCCTGACTCACAAACAGTAGGACCCTCCTTTGTCAACAAGAAAAATTCTCAGTCTCAGTCACTTTAATCTGATGAAGATCCCACTCTTAGAGCCTCATTGAACTTTTTTTTCATATTTTGTTCTTTGTGTATATATTATGTTTTGTGCTTAGCAGATTTATGTGTACATACATATGATTGTCATTGTATAATAAGCTGATGATTTTTATAATACTATCTTATATTTTAGGCATTGGAAAAATTCTCAGTCACTTTAATCTGAAGATCCCACTCTTGGAGCCTCATTGACCTTTTTTCTTATTTTGTTCTTTTCATATATGTTGTATGAGGCCACTGCATGAGTAGGTAGAACTGTGTAAGCACATTTAGATGTCAAAGTAGGACTTGGAGTTTTTTCCTTTGTAGCTTTATTACCTTGAGCTGGGGTCTTAAATTGAACTGAAAGCTCAATGTTTGGGCTAGGCTGGCTCATCAGAGAGCTCTTCTAAGTATTTGTCCATTACTGTTTTCCAAGTTCTGGGGTTACAGCTCCACACAGCCAAGCTCAACTTTTTAATGTGGGTTCTGGAAATTTGAAGCAAAGTCTGCATGCTTTGATAGCAAATACTTTTACTCACTGAACCATCTCCCACTACTCATTGGACTTTAAATATCTTTTAAACACTCTATCTCTAGATACATTTGTTGTGTTATCGTCGGAACAACAGCTGCACCTGAATCCACTGCTGTTTCAGCTTCTGACTGTGACTCTGCAGTCACTGCCCCACTGCTCAGGTCAAGGCCTGACAGGACTTCTGCCTCCCGCCGGAACCACCTCTGCCACCTCAACCCTATATAGTTTTTAACTAAGTATCATTCTATTTTACCAATATAAAACTGGGATTCAGATACTGGGGTGAAAACCTGCTAGCTCAGAGAGGCTGAGAAACAACCAGTTGATCTTCCCCATTAGCCTGGGATAGAGCAAGAGAGATCTTCTTCCTCTGCCCCCCTACCCCCCGTAAAAAAAAAAAAGACCACCAAACTCAAATTCCCTCCCTACTACTTCCTGTGAATTTCTCTGTCTGTTTTTGGACTCCCTCTAACTCTCTATGGCTACTTCCTGTCAACTAGTTGCTGGCTCCACTTCTTGACCCAAGGTATTATTTAATTAACTCAAACTTGGGGTTCACAGTGTGATCAAATGTCCCACAACATACTTTGAAGTAGAATAAGGTTAAAAAAAGACCAATTATTAGATACTAATTTATAGTTTTATTTGGTGATTTATTTAAAGCACTACTTGCACTGCCTATTTGTCAAGAATTATTTCATTTGCTTTCTGAAAGAGGATGATCTTTAGAAATAGCTAAAACAATGGGCCATTGCCCTTAACAACCTGTTGACTGCTATGTGTGATTCTGTAAAATCTTGCCTGCCTCACCTTCTGGTTTTATAGTACAAAACGAGAAGACAACTTGGAGTAAGCATTGAAGCCTTTCAGGAGCTAGGCTAGTGTCTGCCCACCAGTGACATCTCCTCTCTTCCACAGATACTGGAATGTTGATTTCAGAAAGATTCCTGCAATGCTTCTAGAGGCCCCAGTGAGATTGCTTTCACCAAGACCCCAGTTTAACTCAAGAGACTGCTACTCCTGGGCTTCTCATCTCACTGAAGTTCTCTGGAACTGGGAAGTGGGCTCTCAGACAGTAATCCAAGGTCTCCTTCAGGGACCAAGGGCACTGTGACACCCAGGATGAGAGTCTTTGAGTGGAAGAAGATGACTCTAGTCTAGACACCCAGATCAGGTAAGGAACCTGTAAGTGATAGGTAGGAAAGAGCTGATGGGGGCTTAATCACCATGCAAGAGATTGCATCTGAAGCCTCAATGGAATACTGAGGTGGCACTGACCTCCAAGTAAAAACATTGAAGGGATATCAAAGCAATGATAATTGTCTCCAAAGAAATAACTAGGACTTTAAAAATTGGAGTGTGTGACTTCTGCATGAATATGAAAATGGTACCACAGCTCTGTGGCTATGTGATCTGATTTGATCCCAACCTGAAGTTCTTCTGAGGTCATTCACCTGAACAGGCACTCACCTCCAGTAATAGAAGGTTACAGTAAAACCTTTTAAGTTGCCTTAAAGTAGCCAGCCAGGCAAGCACCTGCTTGAGGGAAAAGTTGGTCTTATCTACTCTATCCTATGCACCACCTGGGGCTAGCCACATATAAACTGTCTCAACTCTTGGCTATGAAACTCTTCTCATTTTGGAATATACATGGTCCAGATTTGAGACCATGTTTGACAACTATAAAAGAGAATTTACAACTGACAAAGGAGTAAAGATGGAGGCCTGTGACTTAAAGACTCTGAAATCATTGCCCTTCCCTTGATGTTTCCTGGCCATATGAGGGAACTCTAGATTTGACTCTGGTTAACAGAGTCTGAGAAGTCTGTATGGGACCACCTGGTCACCCAGGCCAGTTCTCATATATTGGGATTCATTCTGTGTGTTAGCCTAAGGTCATACAGGATGGATTTGCTACCAGAACCTTCCCCACCTCAGAACATGCTGTTTATAAAGACTGTTAAGCTTGAAGCCAAGGCATCACCCCCATTAGCTTCCCCAGAAGATGATATTTTGCCAATTATGCTGCCTTCCCACTGGGTCCAAGGTAGTTTGCAGTATCATTTGATCCTGCACCTTTAGGGGCATCTGCCCTGATGCAATGCTCACCAGCTTCTCCTGGATAGACAGCTCTGCCAGACTCTTGTCCACTGCATTCCAGGGATGAGTCCATTCCAATGTGTCAACTAAAGGAAATGTCAAGCTCTTCCCTCACCTAAGAAGAGGGCAGCTATGCTATCTGACTGAATACTTGCCTGAAGAGGAGGTAAAGCTCCTCTATGATTATGGAGAAATTACAAAAGATATTTTCTCCTCATAGCTAGATTTAAAGGATGCGTATATTGAGAAAGATGGCTGCTTATTTCAGAGGACAAAGAAATTAAAACAGCGACTGAATCCTCCAACTCCTAGAAGCTGTCAGGGGCCAGAGCTGTGGCAATAGTGCTCTGCACGGCTCACACAAAGAGTCCAAGTCAAATGAGTCAGGAGAAATCAACTGGAAGACCGGGCAGCCAAATAAGCTGCCCCTGATGAAAACACAGCTCTGCAGTCCTCTCCACTACCTCCAAGAAGGGGTTTATATTCCCCATGTTCCCAGAACTCCCTCATATAAGCCAGAAGAAAGAAAAAGAGCAACTTATGAACAGGCAACTAAAAATCAGGAGGACTGAGTGATTACTATAGATTTGAAAACAGTGATTATACAGATGAGATATCTCAGCCTAGTCCAGCAAGCTCATAAAGTACCCATCTGGTAAAAACTGCCGACAAGAATTGTTAAAAATATATTTGATGTTTCTGAAGTTGCTAACATTGACCCAACAAGCTAGAAAGCCTATTTGCAGTGTGCTTGGAACAATCTCAAGCAGGGATCCAAGGCCCCCACAATGACACAAAAACAGGGGTCCTGTACATTTAGACATATAGAAGTGGAATTTACTGCCATTCAACCCATCACAGAGTACTGATACTTGCTGGGTATGGCATGCACTTTTGAGGCTATGTAGAAGCTTTTCCTACCTGCACAGACAATCACTTCAAACTTGCACAAAGGGTACCACCCCTCATCTTCAGGCCAGATTGAAAAGAATAAATAGGATTTAAAACAGCACTGGTGAAACACTGCCAAGAAACAGACATCCCTTGGTCAAAACTTCTGCTCCCTGTACTATTTAGGGTGTATATATACCCCATAAATGTGGTGAGTCTCCTTTTAAGATTGTGTTTGGCCAACCACCTCCACTACTCCCAAAGGACTCGGGGAATTCTGAGAACACGGGCACACCTGCCTCCAGGAGTTCTTGAAACAACCACTGGCACTGCACAGAAAGTTGCTTGAAGTTGCAGGCATCAGCAATGGATACACCACACCTACCCCAAGGCTGCTGTGGACTTCAGCCAGGAATGGACTCACCCAGACCAGCTTCTGAAATTGACTATCTCAAAATGACCTCAGAATGGAGACAATAGCTCAACTCCTACTCTGCATCCTGCTGTCCCTCCTGATCCTATGAGTAGATTCATGCATGCATGCAGTCCTCACTCAGAATCTCTGATCCTGTCACAATAAATTAGTCTGGAGTACAGCCTTGTTCCAGGGCAACCCCAGTTCCTATATACTCATCAATATAACTAACTGCCCACCAGAACAATTCTACCTTATCTCCTTCAGGTGGTCCTTCTACTGAGAAACATATCAGCCACAGATCATCCCTCAGGCCTCATCATGCTATATTGGAACTGCCCACACCAAGAAAACAGCCTGTGAATCCTTCTGGAGATGGCCATAGTTAATGAGCAGCCAGAGGAAAAAAAATAGCAATGATGGGTTTTGGGGCAACATATTGGGTTTATCTTAAATACTGCTAATGTGTGGACTTTACAATGGTAGAGGCTTGGAAAGGAACTCCTACAGAGAGACAAGGAGTTAAAGTCATAACTGGCCTTTGGTTGGTGGGAACCTGGGAGGAATAATATGAGAACTGAACCATAGAGAAGCTCTTCATGTGGAAATGGCATATCTTAACATTCTGGCTTTAGTAAATGCTAGCCATGAGCTCCTTTATCCTCGGCCAGGATTGTTGAATATGCTTAAATGCAAGCCAGGTGACTTATATTGGAATAGGAATGAGTAACCCAAACCTGACTAACAATGCAAAAGAAACATGCTTAACTAGGCTACCTGTTCAAGTCATAGGAAAGATCTATTATGTGAGGGGGGCAGAATGTCTATCAGACTAGATGAAAGAGTTGTAGTTCCTAAAAGGGTACATGCTTTGTCTGCCCTAAAGGCATCTGTACCCGCTGCTCAGGAGACAGCTGTACACATGTATTCTTTGCTCCTGTCGTAGATGTGCTCCCAGGAAGCAAGACACAGCAATACTTACATCCCTTCGATTCACGAAATAAGAGAACCCCTGTAATCTTACTATTCTTAATAGGAATGGCCCTAACAAAATCGATGAATACCAGGGCCACGGCAATAAGCATTGGACAAGTTGAACATAGCCAGCTCTCTACTCAGATCAAGAAAAAAATAATTACTGTTCAGGCAAACATAGCCACTGTTCAGAACAAAAATAGGTTCTTTGACAGCAATGGTCCTCCAAAATCCTACAGAATTAGAATTGATTGCTGCCAAAAATAGATACACATGGCTTTATAAAGAATTTTGCTTTTATGGTAAATAGTCAGTTAGCAATAGTATGGAAAAATTCCAAAAAGTTATGAAAAAGGACTAAGGCTAGACATATAAATGAGAGCCAATGGAGCATAATGCAGACAATACACCAGGAGTACTAACCCATGTTCTGAAGGAGAAGAGGAGGGAATGAAGTAGAATATGGTAGAAAAGACCAAGGTAGAGAAAGTACTAAGTACTAATTTACTTGTTTATTTAGCCATTTACTTACAGGACTGCTTGTACTGCTACTTGTCAAGCATGGCTTCACTTGCTACCTAGAACAGAATGACCTGGAGAAATAGTTAAAACAATAGGTCTTTACCTTTAAAAACTTGCTGAATGCCACATACACCTGTGAAACTTTGCTTGATGCCCACCACACCTTGCGGTTTTAGAGTATAATATGAGAGTACAAACTGTACCTGGAATTGAAGCCCTTAAGGAGCTGTTCTGGCTTTGGTCCACCAGTGACATGTCCTCTCTTCCTCTCTCATTGGTAGGAGTGTTTATTCCAGAAGAATTCCTGCAGCAGCAGCATCTCAGTAGCTAAGACTTCAATATGGGAATTCTGAGGGGCACACAGTTCAGAACACAGATTCTTCCATTCATCCAAAAACTCGGGGCCTTATTATAAGTAAAGTACTTTAATCACAGTGTCACTGTCTGCTTAGGTCAAAATATCCCATTGAAATGATATCCAAATTAAATATGGATAGGATTCATAGTAGAATTCCTCTCCTGATGTGACCCTTAACAGGTAGGTTGAGTATATTCAAAACATAATGGTGGGACATTCATATTAGGATCTATAGCCCCCTTCCAACAGGGGGAGATTAGAAAAGAAGAAGGACATGATGAGTGTGAAGCCAATTCATATGCCATCAAGGCATACTACTTTGTTGCTGGGTCCTAATGGCTCCCACAGAGGAGGGGGTGAGAAGGCAGTGCTTAAACAGCATGGACACTGGGAGTCAGGTAAAAGGCAAACAGCAGACATTTATTTAGTAATGGGGAGAGCCTTATATACCCTCCTCCCAACACCCAGGCTGCATCCCGATCTGGTGACATTGCATGGTCACCCCTCATTAGCTAAGCATAATCAGGACCTCTGACAGTGCCTGTTGCTAGGTTCTCAGACTCCAGGTTGGCTCATCTCTCGGTCTCATAGGCCTTATCTTCCTACATTACATGAGCTCACATTGATAAGGAACACTTTTTTATGGGTCAGTGTTCTGCCTTATGGGTCCATTAAGGTATCGTTTAAATTTAAAGCCACTGGCACTGAGGGCCTGGCCCACAGCCTTTGATTAAGTGTGGCTTATTAAATTTGAGACAATTGCCCTATCTTCTGAAATCAGAGAAGTAAACCCAATCATGACCAACTAGCTATGACAGTCTTTACTTTGCTTGAAGAATAACACATGCTTCTGTAGATGAACTTTATGGTCCAGTCTTACATGTGTTATTCTTCAAGTAAAGTAAGTTCACCTGGACAGACTTGTCTCTAAATACTGGAGATTTAGGTGAGATTTGGGTTAGACCAATTCACCTCTATAATATGTGATATAGATATTTTTGTTCTTTTCATATCAAAAATTTATTATTTGGTGTATATGTGTATGTGCATGTACGTGTGTGTGTGTGTGTGTGTGTGTGTGTGTGTGTATGTGCATGTGTGTGTGTACAGGGGCATGCAAGTACCCATGAGTGTGGGGGTATTGTGTTCCCCAAAATATTGTGTATGCTAATAAACTTATCTGGGGTCAGAGAACAGGACAGCCACAATATTAAACATAGAGGTTAGGCAGTGGTAGAGACAGAAATCCCTCTGGATCTCTGTGAGTTCAAGGCCACATTGGAAACGGCCAGGCACAGTGATACACACCTTTAATCCCAGAAAGCCACACCTTTAATCCCAGGGAGTGGTGGTAGAAAGCAGAAAGGTATATAAAGCGTGAGGACCAGAAACTAGAGGCATTTGGCTTGGAGAGGCATTTGGCCTGGAGAAACATTTGGCCTGGTTAAGCTTTCAGGCTTCTAGCAGCAGTTCAGCTGAGACCCATTCTGGATGATGGCTCGGGGCATCCAGTCTGAGGAAGCAAGACCAGTTGAGGATCCGGCGAGGTGAGATAGCTGTGGCTTATTCTGTCTCTCTGACCTTCCAGTGTTCACCCCAATAACTGGCCTCAGGTTTGATTTTATTAATAAGAACTTTTAAGATTCATGCGACACATGAGCAACAGAAGAGGATGGCAGATCCTCTGACATTGTAGTCATAGTTACTCCTGAGCCAGTTGATGTAGGTGCTATGAACACAATTTTGGTCCTCTGCAAGAACAAGAAACTCCTAACCACTAAGACCTCTCTTCAGCCTCTGGATCTTTCAATTGAAACCCAATGGTGTTTTTTCAGTTGCACCTCAATGACTGAGAACACAAGTCAGACTTCAAAGTGTTATCCCCACTGCTCTCTGTCAATAAGGTAATGAGTAGTTATGAAGTAATAACATTCGACAACAAATATCTCAAAATTGATTACATCACACCTATATAGTAAGAAGAAACACACATGGGAAAGTTCTGTATTGCTTACCTAGTTCTTCTATTTTTGAAAAATAAACCTTGTTTTAGATTTCATGCATATATGTTTTTTTGGTAATTTTTATTATCTATCCTATTAGACATATGAATTACAACATCAAATAATACACACTTGAAATTTATTTATTCCAGGATTTGTTCTCTGTCACATATAAACCAAACAAATTTTCTAAAATTAGAAACAAATTGATTTTATTTAATTAACACATATGGGCCTTCCCCCATCAATCACTAATTAAGAAAATACTCTACAGACTCGACTACAGCCTAATCTTATGAAGGCATGTTGTTAATTGAGGTCCCTCCTCTCTGGTGACTTTAGCTTCTTTCCAGTTGGCATAAAATATTTACCACAGATGAAAAGACTCTCAGTGTTGTGTGAAAATTTCTCCTAGTGATAGAATGGTGGGACAGGAAGTATGTGCGGAAGTGCATGGACTAGTCAGACATTCTAAATCATGCAAGAATTAACAGAAACCTAAAATTAAATTAAATAACTAATTAATTTACACCAGTCAACATCTTCTGCCAAACACACCACTTGATGCTGTTCATAGTCCTACAGGTCAGCAATAGGGATCAACTGGGCCAGAGGGGCTATCTCTACTCTCCTATTATTTTAACAACGCGAAGATGTGTTGTTTGTTTATGCTGCAGAATATTACTTTAACTATGTGAAGGTATGTAACATTTGTTTCTGCTGCCTTTGTTAACTATGTAAAGATATGGTACATTTGTTCATGCTGTATTTGTTTAATGATGTAAAGATGTGTTGCTGTTTCACCTTGCCTTCCTAAGGCATCTGGTTGGTCTAATAAAGAGCTGAATGGTCAATAGCTGGGCAGATAAATGATAGATGGGGCTGGCAGGCAAAGAGAATAAAGGAGGAGAAGAAAAGAGGAAAGAATGAGGGAGATAGAGAGGGGGACACCCGGGCCCAGTCAGGCAGCAACCAGCCTGCAGACACAGAGGAGGACAAACAGAGAGAAAGGTAAAAAGCCCCAAGGCAGATTGTAGATAAAGAGAAACAGATTAAAATAAGAGCGAAGATGAGGCCAAGCATTCACAACTAATAAGTCTCCATGTCATGATTTGGGAGCTGGTTAGTGGCACAAAAGATAAAGCCTGGTACACTCTCCTTCTTGGATCAGCAGGGATATCTGTGGTTTGCTATCCTGTGGTATACTTAGGAGACTAGTCATTTTTGGGGACAGTGGAAGAAGATGAGTTCAAGCATCCAGTGGGGCTGTTACCATTTGGTGACAGATTTATTAAAGGCAACAAGTTAGGGCTTGCTCAAGCCACAGAAATAGGCATTTTATGGCTCCCCTGCAACACATTGGCTTATTTTCCACTGGTCAAAGTGAATCATTCATCCAAGCACAGATACAGCACAGGCAGAAATTAGATCCAGAGTCCTGGGTAGAGAGTATGGGAAGGTAGAGATAGATGTTATGGTGATTTCTATAAACAATCCAGTGAACTGTGTTGATTATGATGTATGTGTGGTTTCCTTAAAAATTTCTCATAATCATAAAGGTGAGAATAAATTTTCCACTGAGTATGTACTTGGTAAATTAATAGAAACAATATTATGGTAAATTTGTAATAAATGAGTAATTACCTGATTAAAATGTAAATTGCTAATTAGTTCCAATGCTAGTCTACATGATGGCAGAAGGAAAGAAGGATGAAGGAGAGAAGGAAGGGAAGGGAAGGAGAGTAAGGGGATGGGAAAGAATGAAAGTGGATAGGAGGGGAGGGGAGGG
>CABHPR010111991.1:0-17362 GCA_902168415.1 Peromyscus melanophrys
CACACACACACACACACACACACACACACACACACACACACACCTCTCCTACCTGCTGCCTCCACTGATGGATTTAGTAAAAAATAAATAAATAAATAAAAATAAAAAAATTTATAGTCTATAGACTATATAAGTTTATGTGACCTTTTATACAGTAGAACATGTCATTTAGAGTGGTTTGAATTCATGTTCCAGAATGTTTTTCTCCGAATAAATTATTTTCTTATTTCCTTTAAAAAGGAGTTATTTGACCCAGAATCAATATTTGTACAGTAAACGGCAAACAGTGATTTTAGATGAACAGAAATTTTATTCTATATTTTTATTCAAATAAGTAACACTTTGCATGCACACCAAGCCCTATGAAAGATCAGAGACTTAACAAGGCCTGAAAATATGGCTCAGGGGTGGAGTGCTGGCTCCAAGCCCTGAGTTTGCGCTCCATCACACAGACAAATCAGAAACCAGTGCAATACACCCAATTTTGTACCTGCTAAACCTTTATTGGAGCCTCATAATGCCACTGACAACTTTAAAGGTTTTAATAGAATAATGTCTCTGAGTATATTCTGACTTGTGGATTGCCAAGTTTATGATTAATTGCTTATTATTCAATACTGACAATGTTTTCATATAATAAAGAGCACTAATTAAAGTAAACATATAGTTCCTCTTGGATAATTTTATCAAGCTGACCTTTCAAAAATTCAATTCTATTGTAGGTTAAACCAAGTATTTAAGAAAAATACACGATGCTTGACATAACAGTTTTTTTAATTATGAAAAGAAAGAAGAGATTAGTTTCAAGAAAGGTTAGCTAACTGATGCTACTCAGGTTAGACTGGCCAGAACAATCCTGTTAGCTTTCAGTAAAAGAGACAACTACTGACCATGCCATGTGCATGCCATTAGCATTTGTGATAGCTTGAATGTGTGATGAAACATTTAGGCCCACCTGGAAAAGACTCCTGAAAATCACACAGGACTTTTAAAAGGGAAACACTGAAGTGCCCTTCCCTCACTATTGACTAGCTGTAGAGGAGATATCCTTTGTGAGCAGAGAAACCACACATACAAAATTAAACTAATAAATCAGCCACAGGTCTGTTGGAGCAGTCAAGGATTCAGGGAATCAATTCTCAGAAGTAGCTTGAACCTTTCAAATGCTAACCTGTCAGCAAGCATTTCTCAAGTGCTTGTCACTGATTTTAAAAATGTCACTAATTCTTAAAAAATGAGCCAGAGGGGCCCGAGAGATGGCTCAACTGATAAGGGCACAGGCTGCTCCTGCAGAGGACCCAGATTCAGTTCCCAGCACCCACAGGGAGGATCACAGCCATCTGTAACTCCAGTTCCAGGGATCCAACACCCTCTTCCAGCCTCCTCAGGCAATAGGCACACACATGGTGCAGAGACACACATGAAGGCAAAACACCCATACATACAAAATAAAAAATGAACCAGGGCTGGGCGTTGGTGGCGCACGCCTTTAATCCCAGCACTCGGGAGGCAGAGCCAGGCGGATCTCTGTGAGTTCGAGGCCAGCCTGGGCTACCAAGTGAGCTCCAGGAAAGGCACAAAGCTACACAGAGAAACCCTGTCTCGAAAAACCAAAAAAAAAAAAAAATGAACCAGAAGAAAAACAAACAAATGAAGCCGAAGAGCCCCTTGGAGTTCTTCGTCGCCAGGTTAAAGATGAACCAACAGCAGTGGCTTTCGACTGGCCACAAAGCTAAAGAGCAAATTGAAGGCAGTAAATGCAATTAGCTGTTCCTTCCTGGTCCCAAGAGACTGGAGCTAACAGATAAGGTTAAGGTCATAAACACAGTTAACTATCTCCTATCTCAATCACCCATCCCAAGCTTCAGGACACACAGAACAGCCTTTGACTACAAAGTTAAGACAAGAATAAAATGTGGTTAACTATTTCTTCTTCAGTTGGCCAGGGAAGGTAGGGTGCAGTTTTCATGCCTCAGGCTCACAGCATTCTGGGTAGAACAGTTTCCATGAATACTTCAACAACAGTGACAACCAGTCCAAGACTCGGGGCAGCTGGCTCTTTATTCTTGCTCTGTCTTCCTGCCTTGCCATTCTCTCAAGGAGTGCATTGTTCCTATACTTGGACTTCATCAAAAGCTCACTGGACCTCTTTTCTGACTCATGCCTTATTCTTTGCCAGGAAAGGTGATCAAAGGAAGGTGTCCCTTACTTGAGGCCACCTTAGCCAAGAACCGAGATAACTTTCCAGTAACAGATCCGTGGGAAAATACCATTCCCTGTCTATTTTTTTAAATTATTATTTTATTTTATAATTAATTTAATTTTCCATATCAGCCACAGATTCCCCTGTCCTCCCTCCTCCCACCCCCCAGCTTTACCCCCCAATCCACCCCCCATTCCCACCTCTTCCAAGGCAAGGTCTCCCCTGGGGATTCAGCTCAGCCTGGTAGATTCAGTTGAGGCAGTCCAGTCCCCTCCTCCCTGCACCAAGACTGAGAAAATTGTCTCAGCATAGGCCCTAGGTTCCAAAAAGCCAGCTCATGCACTAAGGACAGGTCCCGGTACCACTGCCTGGGGGCCTCCTAAACAGTTCAAGCTAATCAACTGTCTCACTTATCCAGAGGGCCTGATCCAGTTCCATGGGAGCTCCTCAGCTATTGGTTCATAGTTCATGTGTTTCCACTAGTTTGGCTATTTGTCCCTGTGCTTTTTCCAATCATGGTCTCAATATCTCTTGCTCATATAATCCCTCCTCTCTCTCACCGATTGGACTCCTGGAGCTCCACCTGGGGCTTGGCCGTGGGTCTCTGCATCTGCTTCCATCAGTCACTGGATGAGAGTTCTATCATGACAGTTAGGGTGTTTGGCCATCCAATCACCAGAGTAGGTCAGTTTGGGCTTTCTCTCGACCATTGCCAGTAGTCTATTGTGGAGGTATCTTTGTGAATTTCTGGGGACCTCTCTAGCACTCTACTTCTTTCTATTCCCATGGGGTCTTCATTTATCATGGTGTCTCTTTCCTTGTTCTCCCTTTCTGTTCCTGATCCAGCTGGGACCTCCCGCTCCTCTAAGCTCTCTTTCCCCCAACCCTTGCCCTCCATTACCCTGCCTCACGTCCAGTTTGCTCTTGTAGATCTCATCCATTTCTCTGTCATTGGGCGATCCCTGTGTCTTTCTTAGGGTCCTCTTTACTAGGTAGCCTCCTTGGAGTTGTAAGTTGCAGTCTTGTTATCCTTTGCTTTACATCTAGTATCCACTTATGAATGGGTACATACCATGTTTGTCTTTCTGAGTCTGGGTTGCCTCACTCAGGATGATTTTTTCTAGTTCCATCCATTTGCCTGCAAACCTCATGATGTCATTGTTTTTCTCTGCTGAGTAGTACTCCATTGTGTATATGTACCACATTTTATTTATCCATTTTTCAGTTGACGGGCATCTAGGTTGTTTCCAGGTTCTAGCTATTACAAATAATGCTGCTATGAACATAGTTGAGCATGTGTCCTTGTGGTATGATTGAGCATTCCTTGGGTAGATGCCCAAGAGTGGTTTAGCTGGGTCTTGAGGGAGATTGATTCCCAATTTTCTAAGAAAGCACCATATTGATTTCCAAAGTGGCTGTACAAGCTTGCATTCCCACCAACAGTGGAGGAGAGTTCCCCTTGCTCCACATCCTCTCCAGCATAAGCTATCTCAGTGTTTTTGATCTTAGCCATTCTGACGGGTGTAAGGTGGTATCTCAGAGTCGTTTTGATTTGCATTTCCCTGATGATTAAGGATGTTGAGCAATTCCTTAAATGTCTTTCAGCCATTTGAGTTTCCTCTGTTGAAAATTCTCTGTTTAGCTCTATAGCCCATTTTTTAATTGGACTGTTGGGCATTTTGATGTCTAATTTCTTGAGTTCTTTATATATTCTAGATATCAGTTCTCTGTCAGATGTGGGGTTGGTGAAGACCTTTTCCCATTCTGTAGGCTGTTGCTTTGCCTTGTTTACCATATCTTTTGCTCTACAAATGCTTCTCAGTTTCAAGAGGTCCCATTGATTGATTGTTTCTCTCAGTGTCTGTGCTACTGGTGTTATATTTAGGAAGTAATCTCCGGTGCCAATGCATTCAAGACTACTTCCTACTTTCTCTTCTATCAAGTTTAGTGTAGCTGGATTTATGTTGAGGTCTTTGATCCACTTGGACTTAAGTTTTGTGCATGGTGACAGATATGGATCTATTTGCAGCCTTCTACATGTTGACATCCAGTTATGCCAGCGCCATTTGTTGAAGATACTTTCTTTTTTCCATTGTACAGTTTTGGCTTCTTTGTCGAAAATTATATGTTCATAGGTGTGCAGATTAATGTCAGAGTCTTCAGTTTGGTTCCATTGGTCTACATGTCAGTTTTTATGCCAGTACCAAGCTGTTTTTGTTACTGTAGCTCTATAGTAGAGCTTGAAGTCAGGGATTGTGATGCCTCCAAAGGTTGTTTTATTGTACAGGATTCTTTTGGCTACCCTGGGTTTTTTGTTTTTCCATATGAAGTTGAGTATTGTTCTTTCCAGGTCTGTGAAGAATTGTGTTGGGATTTTGATGGGGATTGTATTGAATCTGTAGATTGCTTTTGGTAAGATTGCCATTTTTACTATGTTAATCCTACCTATCCATGAGCATGGGAGATCTTTCCATTTTCTGACATCTTCAATTTCTTTTTTCAGGGACTTGAAGTTCTTGTCATACAGGTCCTTCACTTGTTTAGTTAGAGTTACCCCCAGGTATTTTATATCATTTATGGCTATTGTAAAGGGTGATGTATCTCTGATTTCCTTCTCAGCCTGTTTGTCATTTGCATATAGGAGGGCTACTGATTTTTTTTGAGTTAATCTTGTTACATTGTTAATCCTGCTACATTGCTGAAGGTGTTTATAAGCTGTATGAGTTCCTTGGTCAAATTTTTGGGGTCACTTATGTATACTATGATGTCATCTGCAACTAGTGAAAGCTTGACTTCTTCCTTTCCAATTTGATCTCCTTTTGTTGTCTTAATTGCTCTGGCTAGAACTTCAAGTACTATATTGAATAAGTATGGGGAGAGCAGACAGCCTTGTCTTGTTCCTGATTTTAGTGGAATAGCTTTGAGTTTCTGCTATAGGATGTTCTGTATGGCAAATGTGTTGCTAATAAAACACTGATTGGCCAGTGGCTAGGCAGGAAGTATAGGCGGGACTAACAGAGAGAATTAAAAGAGCAGGAAGGTGGAAGGAGTTGCTGCCAGACGCTGCCAGCCACCGCCAGGACAAGCAGCCTGTAAAGATGCCAGTAAGCCACAAGCCATGTGGCAAGGTATAGATTTATAGAAATGGATTAATTTAAGATATAAGAACAGTTAGCAAGAAGCCTGCCACGGCCATACAGTTTGTAAGCAATATAAGTCTCTGTGTTTACTTGGTTGGGTCTGAGCGGCTGTGGGACTGGCAGGTGAAAGAGATTTAAACTGACCGTGGGCCAGGCAGGAAAACTCTAGCTACAAGTTTCTCTCCATTTACTTTGATGTTGGCTGTTGGCTTGTTGTAAATTGCCTTTATTATGTTTAGGTATGTTCTCTGTATTCCTGATCTCTCCAAGACCTTTATCATGAAGGGGTGTTGGATTTTGTCAAATGCCTTTTCAGCATCTAGTAAGATGATCATGTGGTTTTTTTCTTTCAGTTTGTTTATATGGTGTATTACATTGACAGACTCTCATATGTTGAACAACCTTGCATCCCTGGGATGAAGCCTACTTGATCGTGGTGGATAATTGTTTTGATGTGTTCTTGGAGTCTGATTGCCAGTATTTTATTGAGTATTTTTGCATCAATGCTCATGAGGGAGATTGGTCTGTAGTTCTCTTTCTTTGTTGCATCTTTGTTTGGCTTGGGAATCAGGTTAATTGTAGCCTCATAGAAGGAGTTTGGTAATGTTCCTTCTGTTTCTATTGTGTGGAACAATTTAACCATTCCCTGTCTAAAGCAACACTGGTGGTGTTGGATTATGATCCCCTTGCCTTACTGCCAGGCTCATGACCATGGCTTAGACGTGACTGGAGTCATGCAGTGATTCCTTGAGACCTAAAACCCAGTTCATGTCTTCCTTCCAGGTAGAAAATTGAGAGTGGCCTCCACAGGAGCTACTACCACTGCCCCAGTGTGACTGAATTTCTGTGCTCTCTTCTCGGCTCACCTCGAAGCCCTGAGGATTCTGAAGGGCAAAGTTCTGCTGACTTCTGAAGCAAGACATTCAAATGGCAGAACTGTGAAATCGTTCTGCACAATTTGCATTCCAAAGACCACATGGTCACCGGCTTTATTGCAGGGTTAAAGTACAGCTGGGAATATGAACTCACAGAGACTGAAGCAGCATGCACAGGGTCTGCACGGATCTGCACCAGCTCCTCTGTGTATACATTATGGCTTCCAGTTTAGTGTTTTTATGGGACTCCTGAGTGCGTGGATGAGTGGGTCTCTGTTTCTTGTACCTTCTCTTTGTCTCTTTTCTTTCTGGTTTTTTTTTTTCAATTCTGATGTGTTAGCTTTTGTTTTATCTTATTGTACTGACTGGTTTTATGTCAACTTGATACAAGCTAGAGTCATCAGGGAGGAAGGAGCCTCAGTTGAGGAAATGCCTCCAAAAGATCCAGCTATAAGGCATTTTCTTAATTAGTAATTGATACAGTAAGGCACTGTGAGTGGTACCATCCTTGGGCTGATGGTTCTGAGTTCTATAAGAAAACAGGCTGAGCAAGCCTTGAGGAGCAAGTCAGTAAGCAGCACTCCTCCATGGCCTCTGTATCAGCTCCTGCCTCCAGGTTCTGGCACTGCTTGAGTTCCTGTCCTGACTTCCTTCAGTGATTGACAGTGATGTGGAAGTGTAAGCCAAATAAACCCTTCCTCCTCAACTTGCTTTTTGGTCATAGAGTTTTTTTACAGCCATAGAAACCCTGACTAAGACACTTATCATTTGTGTTGTATTGTCTTGCCTTGCCTTGCATTGTATTATCCCTTAGAAGCCTGTTTGCTTTCTAATGAGAGATGGAAGGGGATCTGGATGGGAAGGGAGGTGAGGAGGAATTGGGAAGAGCAGATGGGGTTAAACTGTAATCAGAATATATTATGTGAGGAAAAAAATCTATTTTCAATAAAAGGAAAAAAGGAATTTTTTAAGAAAAGAAAGATGGCTGGGCTTCTCCCTATATTCTCACAAGCTACTTCAGTGCAAATTTTCTATTAAATAAAGTAAATATACTTTGTGCTGGTCAAAAAGATCTCTGAAGCAAACCACAAAAGAAATAATTTAGAAAATAGTATATAGCATGTAAACATATCAAGTTATGTTATTATACGAGTTCTTAGCTGATTATGAGTTCACAGACATAAAAATGAAGATAAGGTTTTGATATAGTAGGAAATATGTACTTTGGGAAATACATTTCCCTGTTTCTGTCCACAACTCCTAAAACTTTTGTCATTTACTAAGCAATAAAACAGTAGGGACATCTTTTGCTTTGATATTTGGCATTTGACCCAGTGCCTTATCCAGAAAAATAAAGTCCTAAAACTCTTTCTAGGCAATCAGTGTAACCAGAGATTCATTTTAACAAAGAACAAACACCCATGTTAGACACCCTCCTCTCCAGCTGAATCTCAACTTCAATTCCCTGGGTCTCAGTCCATAATCGACTCAAGACATCTGTTTTTGTCAGAGTTCTATTGCTGTGAAGGACACCAAGACCATGGCAACTCTTTAAAAGGAAAACATTTCACTGGAGCTGGCTTACAGTTCAGAGGTTCAGTCCATTATCATCACAGAGGGAAACCTGGCAGCATGCAGGCAGACATGGTGCTGGAGAGGAAGCTGAGACTTCTACATCTTGATTCACAGGCAGCAGGAGACTGTGAGTCACACTGGGCCATACCTAATAGTGCCACTCCCTATGGGCCAAGCATTCAAACACCTATGAATCTATGGGGGCCATTCCTGTTCAAACCACCACAGCATCTCCACAAGGCAAATGTAAGTCAGATACAACATAAGAAATGATCTATCATGTGCCAAGTTGACTGTGAGAAGTCTAAACTTGACCTTGCCCAGAAGGTACTTTCATCCTGGTTGGGAGTGGGAAGAAGGGAGGGGTGAGACGTGTAGTGTGGCTGGAGAGACAGTTATATAAAACTAAATAGGTGTGTGTAAGGAGCCTTCCAAAGACTTCTGAGGAGAACCCAGGTGATGGGGGGTGATGAAAGCATGAAATGCAGACAGTTCTTATGTCTACAACTAAAGAAGCAGATGAAGCACAGAGAGAGAAAGATTGGGGGGGGGGGGGCAGAGACAGAACGGTTCAATCCCAGGATAAGAAGCTAAAGAATTTGCTATAAAATCCAACGGAGGGAGCTGGGGAGATGGCTCAGTATGTAGAGTGCTTACAGCATAAGCAGAAGACCTGACTGAGTGCAGATCCCAGCAGCTACCTAAAAGCCAGCACAGCACACATCTGTACCCCCAGCACTGCAGATGAGCAGAGATGAACAGTCCCTGAGCTCATATCTGTACCCCAGTACTGCAGGTGGGCAGAGACAGGGGGTCCCAGAGTTCACATCTATAACCCCAGGATGGCAGGTGGACAGAGACAAGGGTCCTGAGCTCACTGGCTGGCCAGTCTAGCCAACTGTTGAGGGCCAGTTCAATGAGAAACACTATCTCAAAAAGTAAAGTGGAGAGCAACTGAGAAAGACACCAGATATCAACCTTTGGCCTACACACACTCACACACACACACACACACACACACACACACACACACACACACACCACACAGGGAGAGAGAGGGGGGCCATTGTTGAATCTCAGCAATGAGATGGACTCAATCAACTTTTCACCTTGGAAAGCTCATCTTATCTTGGTTCAGGAGTGAAAGCAGAGGCAGGATGTGGTAGCACACCAGCTAATCCCAGCACAGGAAGATCCCGCTAAGTAAGTTCCAGATCAGCTACAGAGCAAAACTGTTAAAAAAAAAATTAAAAACAAAAAACTGCAAGACACGACACACACCCACTCCACCAAAACTCAGTAAGAGCAGAGTGAGGGACCGCTAGGTCAGAAGATAGACTATTATCAGGAATGGTGACTCCTGGATGTGGAATACAACACAAAGAAGCCCTTAGCAGGCTCTACGGCTTCTGGTTATGGATACATAATAGGGCCGCTTGCTAACATAGACGATACAAGAAAGGAAACGGGGTCTTGGAAGCTGATGGGCACAGTCCGAGATTCTGAGAGTTTGCTGTCTACCGTGTGGGGAAGATAACAGATGTAAACCGATGTCTTGCAATAGGAGCCTCAGTCCTGGTTTGGAGCCTTGATGACTCAATGTGAAGATTGGAGAAGGAGGGAGACCTGGAGAAAGGGAGTCTTGAGGGAAGCAGGAGGTGGCCTGAGATGAAGAGCAAAGAGGAGCAAACTGTATTCCCTCCATCAAGGTAAGAAAGGCTGTACAAACTATCTCAAGATGCCTATATGTTCGACCAAGACCCCATGTGTCTGAGAAAGGTATTCCATCCCTGGACAAGAGACTGCTGTAGTGCAGAGTGTACACAAAGACTTTCCTAGAGGCATATATACTTTTAAGAAATAAACTGCCTCCTTCATTCAAAAGGCTCATAAAAGAAAAGCATATAAGCTTTATAGTCGGAAAGTAGATCAGATTTCCCTGAGGTTGGGGACAGAATTGGGAATTAACATAAAAGGGGAGTTTCCTTTTGAGGCGGTGAAAATATTTGAATACTCTATCTGCCTGTTTTCTGTTGCTAATAAGCAATATTGCTTCTACTCAGGGTTTCACCCCCTGCCTCTTTACAAGGTGTGGGGACAAAATCGGCTACAGGGATGGGTTAGGGGTTTTTAGTCTTACAGTTTGGGCTGGCACTAGGAGAGAAAAATTTCTCAGCTTCTTCCAGCCATGACTGTAGCCTGCTTTACAGCAAAGATGAAACAAATATACAGTACATTTAACTGAGAGACAAAATATCAGAGTTATTCAGATAACTCCACCTTTTGTACCTAGTTTACTGGCAGAGACTTGGAGGCGAGAATCCCATAGTGAGAGACAGGGAGGGCTCAACGGATACACACGTCCCTCTCCTGCATTCGAGCTGTCCGAGTCCAGTCATGGAGGATCCATCCAAGTGGCCTTCTCTAACGCTGCTTTCTGACCTTCCAGTTCCACCTTTAAACACTACGTTGAGATTTTAATCTTCCAGCCTTTTAGTATAAAAGTGGCTTTCAGTGAGTAAAGACTAGGGGAACACACTCAAATGGTATCCAAATTAGGGCTCTGACTTACTGTGATGGTTTTGTTACTTAGTAAATTCATAGGGGGGCGGGGGGACACTGAGTTCCTGCCCACAGTAGCTCATGCCTGAAATTCCAGCACTCAAAAGATAGAAGCAGGAGAATTACCATAAGTTCAAAGTCTTATGTCTGAGTCTAT
The DNA here is from genome assembly GCA_902168415.1 of Peromyscus melanophrys. Taxonomy (NCBI): domain Eukaryota; kingdom Metazoa; phylum Chordata; class Mammalia; order Rodentia; family Cricetidae; genus Peromyscus; species Peromyscus melanophrys. The sequence continues at coordinate 10,513 of CABHPR010111991.1, forward strand.
ATAGCAAGTTCTAGGCCGGCCAAGGAACCCCGATGGTGGTTTTAAGAGAATGCCCCTCATAAGTCATATATTTGTTTCCTTACAAAACTTGGGGTGGCTTCCATGATTGGCATGTAGCATGGTGAGCAAATTTGAGCCTGCCTGGTCCATACTATAGTGGGTAAAATGGACCTAGTCTAGTAAACTGTCAGTTCGTGCTAGGGAGGAATTCTCTTAAAAATCAACTTTGTATCATTAATGTCAAAGTGGTACTTTGAGGGAGAACGGCCCCCACAGGCCCGTATATTTAAATGCATGGTCCTCAGTTGGTGGAACTGTTTGGAAAGGATTAGGGGGTGTGGCCTTGTTGGAGGAGGTGTGTCACTGGGGTGGGTGTTGAGGTTTCAAAGGACTTGCCCCATTTCCAGTGTCTCTCTGCCTCCTGCAGACACAGCTGCTTTTCAGTTTTCATTCACATTACCTAGGAAATCAAGGTTCCCTTTCATGAGTTCTTAGTTTTGTTAATAAAAGAACTTAGAAATGGACTCAGAAGAAAGTTCAAGAAAATTTTGATTAGAATTTGAGAGGGGAAAAAAAAAAAACAGGGCAAACAAGCTGTTAACTTCAACTATTGCCCTGAATAGGGAGATGGGGAAGAAAAGAGAGAAAACTGGGCCTTTTGCTACGGAGGTTGGCAAGCAATGGCATGGTGGAAGGAGGGGATGGGGAGCTTCAGAGAACGAGCAGGAAGCCTCAGAGCATCATAGAAAGCATACTCAGACTCTGGTCAGTATCCAAAAGAAAAAGAGAAAGAAAGAAAGACAAAGGCAAAGTCATACTTGTCTTACTTAGGTGGACAGGCTGATGGCGGAGGCTCCACAGTAGTGCCTGGTAGGGGCTCTGTATGCAGTTGCATCAAAGGAGGGCTTCTGAGAAGGCAAAAGTACATTAGCTCCTTAAGGAGATAATTACTCCTCCCCTTTCCTTAGCACGTCTTCAGGTGACTCAGATTTCCGGGGGTGCGGGAAACCTCTGGCCCACTAAATTAACTCATAAAAGGAGTAGACAATAGTATGTAATATTCTGGTTCTCCCAGACTTGGGTTCTATTCTTTTGATTTGTAGAAAGTAGCTCTGCCTTAATGGGCCTCAAGAAAGCCCGAATACTTTCACCTTTTCATGTGGTAATTAAAATTCTAAGGAGAGGCAAAGCTGAAATGAGAGGTAGTGACGGTGGTCTCTAAGGCTACTGCAACATCCTCGAGCAGGATTAGATTCCTCAAAGCCCCAAACACCCCAAGAACTAGGTGCTCTTGGTGGGTCTTACTCAAGTGGCAGGTGTTACAAAACAGCACACGGCGACCTTGGCAGGTTTGAGCCAAGGTGCCCAGTGGGTGAGGGAGACATGCCATGCAGGAAATGGCTTGGGGGGGGGGGGGGGGGAAGGAAAAAAGGGGGGAAAGTACTCACCCTAATTAGGCACCACCCACATGGAAAGTTTAATATTAAAAAGGGGGAAAGGGAGAAGGAGAGAGAGAGCGGGGGGGGGGGTGCCAGCAGGGGTTGTCCTCTTAAAGGGGGCTTTAAGTAAAATGACATCGGGATACTGGGCGGGTCCCCAAGGGGCAGGCCAGAATGCTAACATTCCCTAGCAGCAGGTGCCTCCTTCAAGGTCCACAACTTTGCTGTTGGTCATCACTGGGAGTCCAGCCTCCTCACCGGCCATCGCCTCAGCGGATGAGTCACCACTTTCAGGAGGAAGAACAGCTTCAGGAAGGAAGCAAATGAGAGACTTGGATGCTTGCAATGCTGTGGTAGACAACCATGCAGGGCAAGGGAGCTGGGAGTCTACCTCCGTAAGTCATCCAGGAGGCAGTGTGAGGGCTAAAGCTGTGTTTTAAGTCTCAATCACCGTGCTTAAGAGAGCTATAAAACAAAAATGCCTCCCGCCTGTAAGCCCCGCTTGTCCAAGGACAGATAACTTCCTGGAGTGCTAGGGACTGTTCATGTAAGGTAACAAGCCACTTGTTTTCATGTCTGTAAACAAAGTTGGTTACCCCAGCTGCACGGGATGTGCTTGATCACACATAAGTGGGAGGTACATAGGCAGGAAGTACATCAGGATGTATGCTTGCCCCTGATTGGTCAAGGAAGGAAGCACATACCCTTGTGGGTTTTGCCTTTATAAGCACTAGACTAATGTAATATGTGGCCATTCTCTGGGAATCCTGGGTATGGACCTGGCCAGTGTCCATTGTCCTGGCCAGTATTTAAGGAAGTTTGCTTCAAATTTGGCTCAAAAATTGTGGTAGTGGTCTTATTCTCACCTAGTGAGATTAACAGTCACTTAAGTAGACTTATGTCTCCTGTTTGTAACTTTTTCTGGTTCCTCCCAGCTCTGTCCTAACTACTCTGTGGCTTAGCATCCTCTGGTCCTAGTGGCTATAAACAATTCTCAGATGAATACCTTCCTACTACAGTATTGTTTACCAATCACATATGTTCTCCACTTATCTCCTCAGCACTGAATAGTTTGTTTGTTTAACTGAATTCATGGGAATTTCTGAGAAAGCTTGAATCAGAGACCAATCCAAATCAGACTGAAGAGTGTTAGATTTAGTCAGGCAGTGGTGGTGCACGCCTTTAATCACAGTACTTGGAGGCAAGGGCAGGCAGATCTCTGAGTTCAAGGCCAGCCTAGTCTATAGAGGGAGTTCCAGGACAGCCAGGGCTACACAGAGAAACACTGTCTGGAAAGAGAGAGTTAGATTTCGGAGGCAATGTAAAGAGACGAAAGACAGAAAAAGACAGAAATCTGACCTCAACAGACTGGACTGTGTCTTTCAAACAGCAAAGGACAAACCCTCTGCAACAGGAAAAGGGGTGCCTCTGTTGGGCAAGGGGGGGGGGGTGGCTGCAACTCATTATAGGGGTGGGGTGAGAGTATTGTTTACATAGAGAGCTGGGGCAGTTCCTCAGTCTCTCTGTCTCTCTTGAATTGTCTGCTTCAAGCAAGATTACTTGGGGAGTTTATCTCTGCAAATACTTCTTTCTGGGCTGACTAAGCAAAGTCATTTGTAGGAATCCTGTCTTGTGACTGGAGGCATTCTGTCAAAGAGAAGCTAGTGGCTGAATCAGTCTCAAAACCAAGAGGAAACCAGCCTAGTCCCACAGGAGGACCAGGGATGATGTGACCAACTGCAGTCAGGAAGTTCAAGGTTAGAAGGAAGAGTTCTTTACTGCAGCCTGAACACTCCTGCTGTGTTCTGCAACTGAGATGAAGTGAAGAAGCATAATCATTTACCTGCCTCCACTTTCCTGAAGATGCGGCAGTTTCTAGAAAGACCTACTATTCTAGGAAAGCAGAGTGGGATAAGATGTGAAGGTAATGACTTAACCTAGTCATAATATTGCATGGAACTCTGAGTTCCGGGAACACCCCAGAATTTAACAATGGAACAATTCATGCCTCCATTGAATGACATGTATAGGATAAGGGGATATTAAACTGAATAAGGGTCCTGGGTACAGACTCTTCAGGTAAATGGAGTCAAGACTCCCTTGAAGGAACCACAGGAATATTGTCATAGTCTATATGATAACATAACCATGGGCAATAATGAATATCAGGTTTTGGATGCTACCAGAGCTAAGAACAGTAGACACTAGACAGGCAGCAGAGGACAGAGATCCCAAATGCAGCAATTGCAGGGTTCTTGTCCTTGGTTCATTGACAGGGATGCCAGAAGGGAGTTCTGGTTTCTCACTTCCCCCTAAATTAGTACCCTTTCCTGGAGCTATACCTGAGGAAAGGTATTAAGAGTGGGACCTAAAACTCCCCGCTCAGGCATTAATAATCTCTTCTTGTCGGCAGAAATGGCTCAGCAGTTGCTGCTTTCCCAGAGGACTCAAGTTCAGTTCTCAGCAACCACATCAGGCAGCTCACAGCTGCCTGTAACTCCAGCTCCAGGGGACCTGATGCTCTCTTCGGGCCTCCATGCATAGACACACACAAGAGACACATAAATAAAAATAAAACAAGCTTTTTTCTCTTCTGATGAACAGCAGCAGAACTGTATCTCTAGATGCTCATAGTGAAAATGGGTTATGTCTAGTATCCAACTTCAGCCCATCTCCTAAATGATTTTAGGTTTATCTTTTCAGAGGCGGGGATGGTACAGCAAAGGTAGAGGCCCGCTAAGGGAAAACTGGTTCCTTCTGGTCAAAAGGATAAAATCTCTAGCCTTCGTAGAGACCTAACATTCCAAACTACTCAAAACATAAACAAGTTAATCCAGTTGGGTGGGTCAATAACCTGGCAAAGGGACCACCCTCAAACCTTGCAAAAGAGACAGGTGGAATAATTATGCCTTCAATAAGATAATGTACTTTCCCTTCCCAGAATGCCTGCCCCCAATGCAGTTCCTATTAGCTACCACAAGGTTCATCATCTTTTTTTCCTTCTTTTTGTCTTTTTCTTTCAGATGCTGCCAGAGCCTAACTGGGCTTTTTCTGACACTCTGAGTTTCCTTACTCTTTCTCTAAAACTCCACTCCCCACCATGTGGCCACCATGTGACTGTTCTTCATGCTGTCTTAGCTCAAACATCACGGCTTTTCTCTCTTCTCTTCTCCATTCTCCTCCTGGTAGCTTCTGAGGTTTATAGTTAACCTGCCTGGGGAATTTTCTTTTAAACTATAATAAAATTGTCCCCTTTGAATAAATTTGGGCGTCACTTGACTTTCAAACTTTTCCTGCCTTTGTTCTTTAATGGTTGGAGGGAATGAACCTGCTTTCACACCTCTAGGTTCTGTGAACAAGGATTCCTAGAAAAGAGCCGTGCCTTCGAAAGCTGATTGGCTGTTCAGAACTCCAGTGATGTGGGGAGATTGGAATCTGCAGATATACAGCCCAGCTAGTTTATCTCAGACTATGTTAGCCTCCTAACAAGCCATCCCTTACCCACCTAAGTGTCAGACCTAACATCCTGATAGACAGTTTAAAAAAAAAACAAACAAACAAAAGAAAAACAAAAACAGAAAGCTATTTTCCACCAAACAACAGCAATCTGAATGCTAACAGAAAGCACCTGAGACCTGTGGCTGAGATTTCTCTGCCTGGCTGTAACCCTCCTCTCTGGTCTTTCCACTAATGTGTTTTTAAAAATACCTTGATTTGTAACATTCTTTGTTTTGTTACTAGAAAAACTTTGTGAATCTGCTTCCACATTGGAAGACTGAATTTGGGGTAACCTAAATGCGTTCTCACACCATGGTTGATCATATCTGGCTCTTAGACTAAACTCTCTCTCATTTCCCATTAAGGTGGGAGCTGTGTTTTCACACTGACAATGGTATCACCGGATAACCAAACACACTCAAGTATAGCCCTCTCCCCTTCTTCATAAACGTACTTAGAAGCCAAATTTCTGAAACAGGGGGCCTGAATCATGCTGGCAGTAGTTACTAACTAGTACAGCCGTAGTCTGACGAAAGAGTTGAATGCTCTGAGGCCAGGCAGCAGGACCACGGCTGAGAGTCCTGCTAGCAAAGCCACATGGTGAGGGGGTGGGCAGAGAACCCCTCTGCCTGGAGAGCAGTGGGCAGAGAACCCCTCTGCCTGGAGAGCAGCCCATGCAGAGCTCAGCTATTGCAGGGAAAGTTCTCTGACCCGGTCAGGACAGAAACAGGCTTACGCCCTCCCTACCACAAAGATTCAGCATCGCTCTGAGGCATGGGGGAACTGGGAGAAGACCAGTTTTTATATGATGGCACCTTAACTGAGTGTGACCAAGGGAAAGAGAATTGTCCCCTCTGGATAATTTGTGACCAGACCAAAGGCCCGACAAGAAGCCACTTAAGGGAAGAAAGGTCTATTCTGGCTCAACGTTCAAGGATACAATCGTCACGGAGGGAGCACGTTGACAGGAGTGTGAGGCGTCTGGCCCCATTGTGTGAGGGACGTCAGGAAGAGGGGGATGAACGCCGCTGCTCACACTTCCTCCTTGCTTCCTTTTCATCAATCTCAGTACCCCAGTTCATGGGATGGCGATGTCCACATTCAGGATGGGTCTTCCCCTTTCAACTAAACCCCTTGGGAAACACCCTCACATGTGCCCAGGGGTGTGTCTCCGAGGTGATTCTGAATCCAGTCAAGTTGACAATGAAGAATAATTTTCATATTCTCCTTACCATCACATGCGTGTACATGTGAGTGTGTGCACATGTGCTGTCCATGTACACACACACACATACACACACACACACACACACACACACACACATGCTCATGCATACATAACTAAACATAACCCCTGAAGATGCAGATTCTTTTCTTAAGGAAGGGGATGGTGGGACGGGGCACGGAGGAGTTGCAAGGTAATGATGACACACAAATGGATTCTTCTCCTTGGTATTTTGTCTGAAGTCTCAGAATTTAATTCATAAGTGATTCCAAGTACAAAAGAAGAAAAAATATATATTTACTTTATGTCTTAGTTAAGGTTTCTTTTGCTGTGAAGAGACACCAATGACCATGGCAACTCTTATAAAGGAAAACATTTAATTGGTGCTGGCTTCCAGTTCAGAGGTTTAGTCCATTGTTGTCATGGCAGAAAGCATGGAAACATGCAGGCAGACATGATGCTGGAAAAGTAGCTGAGAGTTCTACATCCAGATCAGCAGGCAGCAGGAAGAGAGAGTGCCACTGGGTCTGGCTTGGGCTTCCGAAACTCCAAAGCCCAACCCCCAGTGACACACTTCCTCCAACAAGACCACACCTCCCAATAGTGCCACTCCCTATGAGCCTATGGGGGACATTTTCATTAAAACCATCACAAATTAATTTCTTTTTTTTTTTTTTTTTTTTTTTTT
>CABHPR010111994.1:5000-28030 GCA_902168415.1 Peromyscus melanophrys
TTTGGTTTTTCGAGACAGGGTTTCTCTGTGTAGCTTTGCGCCTTTCCTGGAGCTCACTTGGTAGCCCAGGCTGGCCTCAAACTCACAGAGATCCGCCTGGCTCTGCCTCCTGAGTGCTGGGATTAAAGGTGTGCGCCACCACCGCCCAGCTGCTCTTTCATTCTTATTCGTAACCAGGTGCTATACCAACTAGTACCTAGTACTAACTGACCTCTCTCTACAACCAGTAGATCACGTGCCTCACAGTGTGTTGACACTGGATGGCCATGGTCCAAATACTTTTCAGGTTCATATGTGTCATTAAAATCTTGATTATTTTTATTCATTCAGCCTTGAAATTGGTTCAGCAAGGAAGGAAATTGCTGAACAAAGACATGAAAAAAGTAAGATAGCTTAATTTTATTAATCTTGGAGTTCCCTTACACAAAAGTCAACTCAAAATTGTTGAATGCTATATTTGCCTATAGAGGTGCAGATTGTAGCATGATATAATAAGGGTAGAATTCTCAGAGTCAGGAAGCAGAATTTGATTTGCTCTTTCACTGGTTATAAGTGTGAATGTGGGCACATCTGTTTGAGTGAAATGATCCCTTCATTTATAACACTGGAACTCTACTCAGTAGGCCTTGTTTATTATTCTGTGACAGATAATCTGCCAAAGTATTTTGTAATCTGTAATATTCTATCATGATGCAAATTCATTATGTCTGTCTAGTTGAGATGTTTAAGAACTTGTTTGCCTTTAAACACATTTCAGCTTAATTGATATCTTGGTCATTCATTTTCATATTTAACCTTCAATCCTCTTCCCTGCTCAACCTAATTAAGTATTGGAAATGCTTGCTTCTTTTGGAATTCATTATTCTGCATCCTGAAGATGAGACTGGGATGCAAGACCTTGCAAGAGCAAACGCTAATTGCACACCCCAAAGCCATGGGCTTTCATGCTTTTATCAAATTGCTCAGTGTTCTTGGCCTTGTTATAGTAGAGCCAACCATTCTTCTTTTTTTGTAATTTATTTATTCTTATTTTGTGTACATTGGTGTTTTGCCTGCATGTATGTCTGAGTGAGGGTGTCAGGTCTTGGAGTTACAGACAGTGGTGAGCTGCCATGTGGGTGAACCCTGGGCCTCTGGAAGAGCAGTCAGTGCTCTTGACTATCTCTCCAATCAACCACTCTTGTGTCATTACAGTCACAAATATCAGCATGTTGATGATGCCTGTGCTCCAGGGGCTGCCTTGTTAGTAGGGTACACTCTAGGTTCGGTGGCTGTTTACAGCCATGGTAATTAAGATTAAGTCAAATCAGACATTCAGTTGCTCTTTGGCTCCAGCCATATGCCAAATCTTCAGTGGCCAAATACAGGTAGTGGCTAATTCTTTGAACAGTAGGAATATTAAAACATTTTTGACATAGCAACAAGTTCTTTGGGATAGTCCTCTCGAAGAAACAAAACCTGATATCACAGTGTTCAGAGGCATTAAGCACTAAGATCGCCTACAGAATATTTATACTAATTCCTAGGTATCTATTTTCAGGATTATTATTTCAAGTCTCTGATAATTTGATATATTAAAATGCTATTTTCTCTCTTGTGACCAATAGGTCCTGTGTGACAGACATGTGTGAATGTCCAGTCCATAAAAACTGTTATTGTGAGTCATTTCTGGCATACACCCGTGCCTGCCAGAGAGAAGGCATCAAAGTGCACTGGGAGCCTCAGCAGAGCTGTGCAGGTAAGAGAACCCTGAACGATCCATCTAACAGTAGGTCACTGCCATGGCCAGGATAGCAATGGGATGGAAGCGGGAGGGGAGCATGTAGATGCTGCTGTGAACAAGCCATATCCATCCTTGACCATAGGGACATCCCATCATAGCTCCAACTGGATTGCAACTTGATAAAACACAGGAGCTTCTCATGGGGTGGAGGAGAAAGCTCTTAAGACAAATGATTTGTGACATGCACATTTTAACAATTTAAGGATTTCCACTGTTGCAAAATCCTCCCAACTTCAAGCTAACAGCTGGATATGCTTAGGACATGGACAGTCACAATTAGCTTAGATCATGTGTGGAATGAAGGGGATTCAGGACCATCATGGTTATCTAAAGTCTTCAGGATAAACATGCTCAGTTAAAATAGATTGTTGAATAAACCCCAGGAAAATGTTTCATTCCCTTGGAGAAGACAGATTCCTACAGCAGTGCTTATTAGCTGTTTGTCCTCATTAATTAGATACATGCAAAATAGATGCCTCTCTTCATTGAAAAATATTACATGGTGGCTAAGCGCTGGGCATTGTGCTAGATGCTGTGGGTACTTTGATGATTGTAAGTGATGAGTTTCTTGTCATTGAAATGCTGCTTTCTTGTGAGAGAAGAAGACAAAAACAATAACTTACAATAAACACTTACAAATGGTAGTTAAGTGTGAAGAAAGAAACAGACAGTGCAGAGTTGTAGAAAGCAAATGGAAAAAGCGTGGGTCGCTACTTGGACAGTGTAAACAGGAAGGCTTTCTTAATAGAGATGGTGCTTTCACATGACACTGAGGGACTGAGGGAGTCAGGACAAACAGCCCATGCATAAGAACCAGGTTGAACAGCCACAAAGCAGCAAAGACAAACCAACCAACCAACCCAGGGTTTCTCACACTGGAAAGGAGTCGGTTCTGACCTGATCCTGATGTTCAAAGGACAGGGGAGCACAAATGGGGGTGGGTGGAGAGGAGGCTGGAATGCACAAGCTTTCCAGACCTTGGAAAGGAACCTAGCTTTTGTTTTAGGAAGTGGAAGCCAGTGGGGGGTTAAGAAAGTTTGTTTTACAAAGTTTAGTGCATAGAAATAGAGTGGAGGGAGTCCGTAATGAACACAGGTGGCTGAGGAAGGACTACTGAATAAGTTATGGTATAAAATGGATGGTGTCTTGGATTAAGATAATGGTTATGCCCATCTTGGAGGGAAGGGACTGTTACGGAATTTCACCATATCAAGGTGTGAATATTAGTGATATGTGCGTGGAGCATCCTGAAAAGTGTCCAGCTCACAGATGTACAGTCAGTGACAGCCAGTACTGCTACTTAGAGTTGAAGGTGACAAGGCTGAATATGTGTCATCTAAGCTCAAGTGCTGGGGAACTTTTCAGTATAAAGGGCCAGATTTGCCAAGAATTAAAAAGCCTGGGGTTTTTGTAAATGTGAGGTAGTCCTAACAGCCTTAGTTCAGATCTTCAGTGAGACGGCAGTTTACGGCACTGCTAGCTTCAGAATGTCTTCATTAGTGGAACATAGGAGAGGCAATCTGGTTCAAAGAACAGTCAAGATTTCCCTTGACTGTGTGTTTGCAGTGTATAGGCATTGTACTCACTTAAAACAGTAAGTCTCAACCTAGCTAGAATTAGAATCACTGAGAGGTTAAAAGCCACACCAGGAGCCCCATGTACAGATAGCCTACTTCAGTTGGCCTACATACCACTAAGAACTTCCCAGGCAGGTGACTTTTGCCTACAGCACTAGTGGAAGCCACTGAGTTAATTGTATGCTTTCTTAGGTGGTCTTGTTGCAATAGGATGATGGATATGCTAGTGATTCAGCTCCTGGGTGATACTGATCTTCAGAAAGAGATCATAGCATTTTATCTACCTTTGATATACCTTCAATTTTGCTCTAAACTTTGAAAATCCAAGTATAACTTTTATATCGGAGTTCCCTTTCCACTCACAGTGCTTCTTTTCGTAGGGATGTATTAGTCTGATAAGATTAACTCACATTATGATTTAGCTGAGACCAATGGGAAGAGATGCAAGTGGCTGAGCTCTAACCTAAGGCTCCTATGCTAGGTCAAATGTGAGAGTGATGCTTATTTAGGATTGGATCTTTTTAGCCATCATTAGTAATCTTAGCTCCTTGGCTTTGAGTTTTCCTTCCCTCAAATCTTCCAGAAAAATGAATAAAATAGATGGAGGCAAGCACCTATTCATCCTGGTATAATAGAGGGCTCAGCAGAATTCTCTCCATTCTATTAGCTGTTGAGATGCTTTGGTTTTTAGATACAGGATATATGAACCCTCTCTTCCTGGCCCAGGGCTGTACTTAGCATCATTCCAATGCACACATTGCATTTGAGGACTACACTTTTCATGTCAGCATATTCATTTTAGGGACTGAATTTCTGAAGCTAAAATTACTTTAAAATAGAAAAGGAATATGGTCCCAATGTCAGTCCCACAGATTTGAGGAGAAAGACCATCAATCCAAATTATGGCCAAATTAAGTATAGCAAGTAATAAACTAAAGCAATTTTATTTTGTGGTGTGTGTGTGTGTGTGTGTGTGTGTGTGTGTGTATGTGTGTGTGTCTACATAGACTGTATTTCCCTAAAGGCAGGGCTCAAGAGATCAGCATTAGACATGGGTGAGATAAGGGTTTTTATAATTCAGCAGTAGGGGGTTTCCAAATGGGGACTTGGCAGGCAAGTAGGTGGGGTTACAGAAGCAGAACATAAGCATAACAAGTTGCTCATAATAACCTTCTGAAACAAAGGCATGGTTGCAAGGTGGTTATAACAAGGTAGTTATAACAAGGAGGTCACAACAAGGTTGTCATTCATAACAAGGTGGCCATAACAACAGGTGTCCATAATAACCTTTTGAAATAAAGGCATGGTTGCAATGTCCTGGAACAGGTAGTACAGAACCATTTGAAGTTAAGGTTACAGGTGGGGCATATCACAATTCTTGAGAGACAGATATAATCATAAACAGAAATGAACCTGGTTTGTCTTTACTATAAGATGGCTTTCAAGCATAAGATATAAATGAGCTGGTTTGTCACCTGAAAAGTTCTATTTACTTTTCAAAATTAGTGGAGCCATCTGTCTGAAGTGTAACTCCATCAGAGCAGATAATGCTGTGCGCTCACAGCCAGACATCACACAGACACACACAGACACAGACACAGACACACACACACACACACACACACACACACACACACACACACACACAGAGGCATGCACACGTACCACAGACTTCCAAAGATTGTCAGTTGGTACATTGAAAAGTAGATTTGCAGCTCTTGGTGCATCTCTCATAGAGTTTTATTGAGATCCATTTAGAATATTGAAGACTGTAAAAATACAATTTACTTGTTTTCAGCTTCCAGGTTCCCTGACTCATGGTAGTACTCAGGGATACTAAGACTAAAAGTGTTTTCTAGTGTAAAAAACTTGGGAGCTGAAGAAATAAGAAACAAATGAGGTAGGAAACTGGGTGAGCAAGTGATATTTTAAGGGTTCCCCTGGATTTTAACCCTATCACTGCTGTTGACACGCCAGTCTGTGCCAAGAAGGACCAATGGAATTCTAATTAAGCCTGGGAATTGCTAAATAAAAGTTAACCATGCTAAGAACTATAGTGAATGTTTATGTGTTTAATAACAACTATTTTTAGATTCTGTTATTTTCCAAGCACCTTCCCTTTCTTGAGGAGTGTACTAGAATTTTATATTGTATTATACCTTATCTCATGCCCATGAAAACCATACAGTAAGAACTCCACCACGTTGTATTGATAAGATATTGAGACTTAGAATACTTCAGCAATTCTATAGAAATTGAGGAAGAAAGTGAGGAAGCTGGGTGTCAAACCTAAGTTAATTGATACCATTGTAAGAACACAGAGAAGCAGGAGAACTAAAGTGTAAGGTTGAATACAGCTGGTTCTGATTTACACACGCACACACACACACACACACACACATACACACACGCACACACATATACACACGCACACACACATATACACACGCACACACACAAACACACACACACACAAACACACACACACACACACACACACACACACACACACTTTTATTGATTCCTTATGGACTTTACATCATGCATTCCGATCTAATTTATCTTCCTGTCCCCTGGAATCCACCCTCTGCCCTTGCAGCCCCTCTGTCCCACCATAAAACAAAACCAAATTTATAAGAAAAACCAAAAGCTAAACAAAATAAAGAAACAAAACCAAACCCAAAACAAAAGAAGAAGAATCTTGTCATGGAAGCTGTAGTGTAGCCCAGTGAGTCACACAGTTTATCCTTTAGTCCATTCATCTTTACTTACAAGTGTTCATTGGCTGGAGTCATGGGTCTTGCTAGAGACCTCTGGCTTCTGCTACACCACTGATAAGGGCTCTCACTGGGGCTCCTCTTGGATATCCTGTTGTTGTCCTGTGTCATGGAGATCCTGCTGTTTTGGATCTGTAGGTACATCCCCTTCACATGTTCCAACAGTTCATAGATTTGGTGGATGTTGGGGTGGGCTGACTCGTAGCCCTGGTTCTGGGCCTGGGTGGTAGCTGGGTAGGTCAGCCCGCCTATTTTCCTTTATGGTCACTATCTGGTCGAGCTCTCCAGCACCCTAGCTCACCCAGTGCAGCCTGCAGCAAGGAGTGGGGCCAGTTCTCTCACTCACATCGTCGGGGCCAGTACTACTGTTTTGCCCAGGTGAGGTACAGAGCCTTCTCTCCCAGTTGCTGTAGGGAGCATGGGAGCAGGGGTCAGCTCTCACACAGTGAGGGCTGGCTCATCTGTGGATGCAACAACAGGGTTAGCTCAAATGTGCTGCCCAGGCAGGGTGCCAACTGGGTCTTTACTAACATTAGTCACTTGATTCCAGGTAGCTGTTTCTTAGGACCATCTGAGTCCATAAATTTGTTGGAGTACTGTCTCTTGGATCTTACACTGACTTCCTTAGCAGAATATCTGCCACCTACCTACAATGGACAGTAGTTGTCACCGTACATTCACTAACAGATTTACTAGATAGGAGAGGTGCTGGGAAAGGCGGAGTCTGCATTTTTCTACAATGCCGTGGATGTTATGTGCTGTTTGAGCAGTTGTTTTCTTCCTTGTTTGGTTCCGCAACGCACAGCTGTTTATGGTTCCTCCCTTGCATCCACTCTGCCCTGATGCTGTATCTGGGACTTTTCTTTGGCTAACTGGATGTCCCCGTGAATTCAAGAGGTGTAGTTGGACAATGTGACCTCAACATCCAGGGGAGAATGGAGCCTAGAAACAGCCTAGTTGCACACAGTACAGAGAGTGGTTTATTGAACACATGGGTAAACTCGAATGTAACACCTTTATGTATCACTGTAGCTGATGAATGTCCCCGGAGGATACAGGAATACTAAGCCTTGAGACTTTGGCAGTTTCTTTATTTGAAAAAGAAAAAAAAAATAAAAGAAAAAAAAAAGATTTAACCAAATGAAATCTTTCAAAGGCATGCATACAAACCAAATCATATGTATGTTTAAAACTAGTCTTTTGTCCTTTATAAGCTTGAAAAACAAATGGATTCACAGAGGGTAAACCAGGGCTCCAGTCAGTACTTGCTTTCTAGGATCATCTGAACACAGTGCCAAAATGAAGATAAATCTGATAGCGTCATTCTGCTGATTAAAAGCCTTCTAAGCTTTCTGTTTGCGGGGTGTCGTGAGGGCTTCAGCGTTCTCTGGCACGGGGATGGTTCTCTTCCTTTCTCTATCATCATGCTCCTTCCCTAGCCTGCTCACCTCCAAAGATCATCCATCCCCTCCTCCCAGGCACACTGACTCAAACCATCACACCTTTGTGTGTTACCTGATCTTGTCCCCGCTAATGTCTGATTCTCGGATTTCTCTGCCTGGGAAGCTCTTTCTAATGTTGTCAGTCTCACAAGTTTCTTCTGATCATTGCTTTGCACTGCTAGCATTCAAACTCAGGGCCTTGAATGTGCTAATTGGATACTGAACTATGTCATCAGCCCTTTGCTTGCTTTCTATTACCTCAATGGCATTATTTTCTCTACAGTCTCCCTCAAACCCCGCCTGACACTCAATGCTGTCAATATTTTCTTCCTCTCACTATATTTTGGTTTCACCCTCCAGTCCTGTGCATCTGACATCAGATGACGAATCTGATTGTGTGTCAATGTCACCTGTCTCTTGTGACTTGATGTCAGAGATGAAATCTGGCTCAGCTCTGCTCCCCAAGCTTAAGAGAATACACATAGCAGACACTCTCGGTTTGTTGATTTATTTGAATTGAAATTAAGATGATATTTTAGGATATATCTTGCTTGGTCCTTTTATTTCATTCTCTGCAGCCTGCTTTCTACTCTTGGCTTGTAAAAGATATCTGTGGTTGATATGGAAAAGCTAAGGGGGCCTTGATGGAAGTAAGTGGTGGGGCTAGAAAGAAAGAACTTGGAATACAGGCCAGAAGACACGGGATAGTTTGAATCGGCAAGGAAGGGAGACCATAGGAAAGAGGGAATTTTTCTGAGAAGTTCCCCTCTAAAAGAACTTCAGGAAGAGCTGGAGGGGACAGAGCATTGAGTGGATGAGAGCTAAAAGATAGCCAGGAAGCAGGAGTGTGGAAATGAACTTGACACTGGCCAAAAGGACTCCTCTCTGGAAACGGAGTCAACAGTTAGACGCCATTAGAATGAAAGCATCAAAGGCAGGGAACAGATAAATAAACAAACGTAAATAATCTAATAGATACTTACTGGAGTAATCTCCTGTACCCAGCCCTGTGTCAGAACTCGGGGGTAGAGTGGGTAAGGGCTCTGCCCTCAGGAGCCCAGACCTCAGCAGCTCATTCCTTCCAACTGTGTGTCACAGTGTCGTAGTGACATGTTGTCGTAGTGACTCCTAGAGTCATTTAAATCTGTAGCTATGCAGGTTTTGCTGCAAACTCAGACAAAATCTTGAGAGACGTGACTAGAAATGGATATATTTTCACTGGGTGGTGGTGGTGCATGCCTTTAGTCCCAGCACTTGGGAGGCAGAGGCAGGCGGATTTCTGTGAGTTTGAGGCCAGCTTGGTCTACAGAGTGAGTTCCAGGACAGCCAGGGCTACACAGAGAAACCCTGTCTCAAAAAACCAAAACAAAACAAACGAAAACAAAAAGAAATTGATATGTTTTCAAAGAACTACAAGGGAATCATATGCGTTTCTCTAAGAATAACACCTGCAGAGCTGGGAGCATAGCTCAGCCTTTAAGTGCTTGACTTGCATGTCAAGGACAGGAGTTCCACCAGAACCCACATTTAAACAAAACTCTCTCTCTCTCTCTCTCTCTCTCTCTCTCTCTCTCTCTCTCTCTCCCCTTCCCCCTCTCTCTCCCACATACACACTCACATAACACATACATACACATATAAACACAACCCTCACACACTCACACACACTCTTTCACATACTCATACACACACACACACACACACACACACCAGAACTTCACTGTTATTGGACAGTTTAAACAAATGAGAAACTATAATGTCCAAGTGCTATTTGGTGCAGTGAAAAGAAGGACATCTGGGGTTTTCAGGAGCTATTTGAAGGAGGTGACATTTGAATTAAGATAAGAAATCAGATTAAGTGAAGAGTTAAAGCTGAAGATTATGGATTCAGAGCTCTATAACTGGAAAACAGGTCTAAAACTGGAATTGGAGATGGAGAGGAAAGGGGAGAGTACAAGAGAATGTCAGGGAACAGGGTAGGAGGTAGGAGGCAATTTTAGTATTTAGTGATAAGATCAAGCACAGGCATCCAAGAGCTGAGTGCAGCTGTAAGGGGCTAGCGAGGACCAGAGGACACGATGTCATAAGCCAAATAGGCAAAATGACCAAGCAGGCTCGTTGGGGAATGACAGCTGCCAGGATGTCTGCAGACATATGGACTGGTGAAAACTTTGGAGGGAACAGCTTCAATAAAGTAGAGGCTGAGGGAGATGGGTTTGCAATGTTAATGGATTACAGAACAGGACAAAGTGACTATACATTTTTGCCATAAACTTTGGCATTTGAAAAGAGGAGAAAAGTAAGCCCGTTAGCATGGGGATAGCTGTGTCAAACAGAGAGAGAGAAGATGAATGTGCAATCAAAAAGATAGCAGAGGGAGTTATGGAGGGGCCAGGCAGGAAACCTACAGTCAACGGGGTTGTGTGTCATGAGTGGCACTAAGTAGGTGAGTGAAGGGCGCTAAGGCCCACGACCCAAGTAAACCAGACACCAACAGTGGGCGCATGCTGTGGATCAGGATGCGTTCCAGGGGGACAATGATGGGAAAACTTGGCTGTCCATCTCTGAAGTGACAGGAGCATGAATGTGACAGCCATTTACAGGACAAATCTCAATCCTGACTGCATGTTAAAACCACCAGTCTGTCTGGTGGGGGAATGGGGAGTATTTATTTTACATGATTGACATCCTGGTCCCACCTGACCGCCTTCAGAGGTTATATTTGAGTTGATCTGGAGTGTGGCCCTGGCTTCACAAACTTGTCATTGTCATTTCCAGCCGTGGCCACCATTGTTTTAGAGAAATGTAACAACAGTGACACAGACCATAGATGGACTGATTTTCAGCTAGGGTGCTCCCAAATTAGTAAGTATGTGCAATGAATGCAGGATTCATGTTACTCAGTGTAATTCAATGTGAATCAGTGGGAGCAGAACTTTGAGAAGTTTAGTGGAAAAGTCAAAGGATAACACAGATGCCGACATCAGTAGTGTTAAAGGGAGAGAATGCTGGTCTCCTCACTCCCTGTTTCATCTATTTATCCATATCAGAAAGAAGAAAAGGTGCTTTCCTTTAACAGTCCAGAAGGGGTGTGAAGTTGAGAGAAGGAAGAGAGGCAGAGGGAGAAAAAAGAAGGGAAGGGGAGAGAGACAGAGACAGAGAGAGGAGAGGGCTGAGGAAAGAGGGGGAAAGGGCAAAGAAAGAAGAATGAGAGAGAGACAGACAGACAGACAGACAGACAGAGCATGAGAACTTAGGATCTATACCATTTGGGTGTTACATGTGCTGCCACAGCCAGCCTTGGGGTGTTGGGAACCTGAAATAAAGTCCTCACGTTTGAACAACAATCACTTGACCCATGGAACCATCTCATCTGCCCAAGAGGAAAGTATTCTGTAGTTGTGACATTCAAATGATTCTCAAAACTGTTCCAAACAAGTCATGGTAAGGAAGCACATATGAGAAACAATTGATAACTCCTGCCTGGCCACATCTTTGCTCATTTGGTTTTAACTAGAGCTATGGACATTCTGGGGGCCATCATAGAACTTGTTTCTTATTAACTCACTATTAATTAAATATGGACAAATATCAATGCTTATGGTAATTTTAAATATATCATTCAAAAGACTTAAAGTAAGGTCTGTAAAAACAAACAGTTCTAAAGTTTATGGTCACAGAATCAGTCCTTCACCGGTTATTGTCTTCACATTGCACAAACTAAAACAGAGAAATTAAACCAAGGAAAATCTACTTCCTAATGTTATTAGTTTTGTTTGAAATAATTTCAAATGAAGTGTGGAGTTTTATTGGTGTTTTGGGAGAATCCATGCTCTGAATTCCTACATGTGTCTGATTCCCATTGCTGAGAAGGAGCCACAGCTCCATTCTTTGTCATTGGGGCTAACACAATTGGAAAGGTCATGAATCTTCCAGAATGTTTTTATTATTGTTTTCTGATAAATCTTTTCACGGATTTTCAGTATCCAGGAAAATATTGTCCAGATCATTTCAGTTCTAAGTTAACAAAGATATCAAGTTGGTAGGACTCACCTATGTCATCATATCCCCTTCGCACTCTCTGACCCAGCCAGCTGCCCTTCTGTGGTCACACATCTGATTCTTCTACAGCTGGCACTAGCCTACTCTTTCTCTCATTTGCCTCAAGTTGATTCATCAACACATGATCACTTTGACTTAAAATATGCCACATATTTCCAACATTCTCAGATTTTTTCCTGTGTGTAATTCCATACTTTGGATATTTAAATAGTTGTATGTAATAATTTTCTTCATCATAACTCAGTAACAGGAAGGATTATTCATGGTTAAATTGCCATGGTATTCGTAGTAAATAAACAAATAACCTTACCAATTTCCTAACAGTCTTACAAATTTTTGATCTGTCTTACCTAGGAATGGAAGGCCTTGATTACTATCATTTTTGTTTTCAGGTTCATTGGCCCAGGAGACAGGTCTTTGGGCCTTTGGGTTTGTTAATTCCCCTAATGTTCACAGAATGTAAGCTGTTCCTTATTCCCTCATTGAAATATAAACCTGAACTTTGACTGTGGCAGAGCCCACAGGATTTGTCTCAGAAGGAGGGTGAGCTAGCATGGCCTTTTATTCACAACAACTTTGTTCCCTCTTTTTCAGCTACTCAGTGCAAACACGGTGCTGTGTATGATACCTGTGGCCCAGGATGTGTAAAGACCTGTGACAACTGGAATGAGATCGGCCCATGCAATAAGCCATGCATCGCAGGTTGCCACTGTCCAGCAAACTTGGTCCTTCATAAGGGAAGATGCATCAAGCCAGTCCTCTGTCCTCAGCGATGACCTTTGTTCCAGTCCATAAGACTTTGAAATCTAGTGTCTCTGACACTGACATGGAAGAGCCAATGAAGGACTGTAGTATTTGCGTGCCTGATCCCGCAAATACACAGAGTATATATGTGTGTATATATATAGAGATATATAGATATATTCAAAACATTTCATCATTTATATAAACTATAGGTGGATTATTATATGTATATTTTTTGCTATAAGACATGTATTATTTCTAGAATCCTAATATCTAAGCCATTGGATGCATCATATAAATATACAGGTGCTTTTAATTTAATAATAAGGTGGCATGCAGACAGACCTATCAGGTGTCTTTAACATTGCAAACATGTGTCATTCTGAGGACGTTTCCTAAGAGCCCCCATGCCTGCCTGCATTAATTTAAGATTTGAGTCAGGATCTTTGAGTGGGATGCTTTTTGGAGAAGGGCACTTTGTCTAGGGGCATTTTATGTTTCCAAAGACTGGAATGTATGCCAGAGAAAGAAGGCATGAGATTGGAGACGGGCCCGAATGAGTGCAAACCCAGGGAGAGGCTCTCAGACCTCATTGGGCATAGCTGGATATTGTTTCCAAAACTGGATAGTTGCCAAGAAATATGTATTTTTCACTAGGGTATTGCCAAAAAAAAAATCAAATTATTTCTTTTCATTTTTGCATAGCCCATGAGTCTCTTCATTATGTATGTGTGTGTGATGGATGTGGCCATCTGTATGTCATGCACTGAAGTCAAAGGGTGTCTGGATGACATTGTACTGAGCATGAGAAGATTTTTGGAGAAATCATTGCACAATGCATAAGGAAATAGTAATTTCTCTGGGTCTCAGAGCAGCTTTGGATGGGCAAATCCAGTCAGTAGCTAGAGGTAATTTTGTCACCACCCATGTAGAAAATGAGAGCTTTGTCTGCTCTGGCTCATCACTGTCCGCGGTTGTTTGCGGATATTCCTATGTTGCAGATATCGGGCAGGAAGAAGGATTTGCTGGCCAGTTGTTGAAGCCTCATTCCAAAAGAGAATTGTTTCTCTAGTTTCTCTAATTAACTGATGTTACTAATAGTTATTGTTTTCTGTTGAATAAGGAAAAATGTCAAAAAACAAAACCAAAAACCACCAAACCCACTGATGTCAAAAAGTAAAACGTTCTGCGTTGTAGTAAATAAAGGGCTTAAAATTTAAGCAAATACATTTTTCCTCCTGGTGTCGTGTGTTGTATTTCACAAATTAGTTAAATTAACTCTGGTTATTCAATGTAAATAATTTTACTTAGATATAACTTATATGCCCTACATTAGATTTCTTTTAAAATAAAACACATTTTGAATAGATAATAGAAAATGCTAAAAAAAATTGTTAGAGCACTACCCTTGCATATTAAAGGCATATATGTTGATTTTACATACATTGCTGACAGCTAAGGTGTTAATTTGGATTTTTTCCCCCTGAAATACTTCTTGTGTGTGAATCTGTGGACAGCTAATGCTCAGTGTCATGGCGATTGATGACACCAGAGCATCTGGTCCTATCACTGCTGGCTGCTATACTTTGTTCCTAACCTGTCCACAACACGTTGGACGCCATTTGTAGCTAGAGTTTTCCTGCCTGGCCCACAGTCAGAACAAATCTCTGCCACCCGTCAGTCCCACAGCCGCTCAGACCCAACCAAGTAAACACAGAGACTTATATTGCTTACAAACTGTATGGCCGTGGCAGGCTTCTTACTAACTGTCCTTATATCTTAAATTAATCCATTTCTATAAATCTATACCTTGCCACATGGCTTGTGGCTTACCGGCATCTTCACATGCTGTTTGTCATGGTGGCGACTGGCAGTGTCTCCTCAGCCTTCCACTTTCCAGAATTCTCTCCTCCTTGTCCCGCCTATATTTCTTCCTGCCTGACCACTGGCCAATCAGTGTTTTATTTATTGACCAATAAGCAACATGTTTGACATACAGACCATCCCACAGCACTACTGTGTGCAGTCTGACCCAGCCAAGGACTTACTACAATGAAGCACTTTACATGTGCTCGGGGTTGAGTTGTCTGTGACCTGGTAAACACTCTTTAAGCACCTGGACCATACTCCTGTAATACAAAGGGACTACATTGTGTTGTGAGCAGGGTGGAGATTCGTAGACCTGAACATCCCTACCTCTATGGCAGACCTTGTCACTAAGGACTCAAGAAATGCATAAACAGTAATCCTGGGGTACTGGAGCTCTCAAACATTTCAGACTTATTCTCTACTTTCGTCCGAGAGGAGGATGGAATGAGTTCGCCTGTCCTGATTGGTTGCCAGCTGCTGGAAATGGAGTGCCTTCCTCCAGGTTGAGTTTAAGTGTTTTCTAGGTCACTCTGGGATTATCCTTCATGAAAGAGGGCTGGAGAAAGGAAACGATACACAAGGGAAAACTGTGGGCAGTTATTTAGTGCTCATGATTCATTCAAGGACTGAGAAGCTTTACCCACCAAGGCTAACCGACCTCTTTCTAACACTGTAATCATGGCCAGCCATGATAGATAATGAGGAAGGCTCTTTAACATGGTCCAACCATGTTATTTTGGATGGTTTGATTTTATCTTTGTGTGACATATCCAGGGATTAACTTAACTCCTGTACACTTTCTAAAAGTAATCTAAGAAAGTAACATCAGACAGAGAAAATGATTTTTCAATAGACCTATGAATCCAGACACCTGGCTGACAGGAGAAGATGAAGAACTCAGTAGAGTGATTGTCTGCATAGCCTAGTTTACCCATCACTAGCGCTTACCAAGTACTCACTAATAGCAGACCTGCTTTATTTACATGGATATTCTCAAACCCACATCCCAAAGTTAGATAGTGTAAAATAAAAATGTCCTACTTCCTTCTAGAGTGTCTCATCCAAGTGGGCAGGGAGAGCTGGTCCATGGTAAGTAGAGTTAAAGCATGGGTCAAAACTGCTCCATCCATGCATGCAGAATTCTTTATTATGCTATTAGCTGTGAATACTGAGTCTGATAAAAAGACAAACACCTGTTGATGAAGCTCTAACACAATTCTGATTCTGGATGGTGTCTAGTACGCAGTTTTCCTCTTCCTGTGAAATGTTTGAACATTCTTACCAAAACGCCTAGACCAAGAAGAAAAGTGGCTTTTTTACATCACTGACAGCAATTCTTAGGGAAACAGTGCCATGTTGAGAATCTCTCCCTCTTCCGGTTAACAGCCCTGTCCTAACCGGCTGTTTGCAAATAGGAATGTTAGAAGCTCTTCCCAGCCACATACAGGAAAGACACAGTGGCTGACATGCTCCCACCCCCACCAGCCTTGAATATGAATAAACTGCTCTGACAGGAAACTCTTATGAAAGATTTCAGACATACAAAAGGGATCAACAATCACGCTGCAAACATCCATGAATATATTACCGTAATTAACTGGCAGGGTCAGGAAATTTTCTTGAAAAATAAATAAACCCTGATGAGCCCCAGCCCCGTGCTGGTGACAGCTTTGTGTGGAATGTGTCGAGTTTGTGCTTTGTGTTATCTCCCAGCTCCCATCCGCTTTACCACTCGCTCTCTGTCACTCACATTCATCCAGATCTGACAGGCACCAGCATATGCTCTGGGAAGCACTTAGTGTGCAAGGAACTGCCTTGGGGGACAAGCACCAGGACATTTTAATTAACAGTCTCCTCCCAAAGTAACTCTCAGGAGCAAAGAAAAGCAGACTCTGGTTCTAAATTCTTACACGCAAACCTTTTGGGGACCTAAGATTTTAATTCTGAAGAAAGGGACAACATTTATCTGGCTGAGAAGAGTGACTGGAAAAGAAACCATTGCTGGTAATAATGTTGACCCTGATCTCGGCCCCAGACGTGTGTCTCTGTGAGTTTAACCGCAGTTAAATGACTCGGACACACATGAGGCCCATCCTATTTGTGGTTTCCTTGCGGATTACTTTGAACAAGCTAAATTTGAAAGGTGAATGAGTGGGAAATGGAGGGAGAATTTTCATTTAGATGGAAGAATGTTCCAGACAGAGGGAAAGACATTATTGAGATAGCAAGCAGCTTTGGACCTCCTGTGACTGTGGCACAGATGGAGAGGACCGAAGAGAAGTGTGTACAAGTGTGTGGAGGTATGGGCAGAGAAGGTACCAGGTGGCTGGGATCTAGAAGGGCATCCCAGTCATCCTAAGTGTCCCCAGTGAAGACTCTAAGGCAGGACTAACTGCCCAAGCTCTCTATGTTACGGTACAGAGAATCACAGTTTTGTGTGTCCTGGCTAAGTAGTCAGGATGGATTGCAGCTACAATGCACATCGTTGGGCATCTCAGGTCTTTCGCAACTGTCTAATAGTTGAAGGAGTGACAGGAGCCCTGTCATTCTCTCCCTTGGCCCTGCACAGTACAGATCTGAGATGGAGCTCTGTAAGCAAAGGAGAAGCATGGCTGGGCCTTGGTCTCAGGGAGACTGCGGACAGTATAGTGGAAGTGGGGTTTCAGGCCAAAAGAACTCATTATCTTCTTTGTGGACTTTCTCTGGGGCCCAGGACTGGTAGGAAGGAGGCAAAGAGGACCAGCTGATTGGTGACAAGGTGGGTCTCTGGGAGTGAGTGGAGGTTGTGCCAGCTCATCATTTAAGCAGTAGAAGATTGACAGGCAACTCTTCCTTCCTTCCTTCCTTCCTTCCTTCCTTCCTTCCTTCCTTCCTTCCTTCCTTCCTTCCTTCCTTCCTTTCTTTCTTTCTTCCCTTTCTTTCTTTCTTTTTCTTTTTCTGAGACAAGTTTTTTCTGTGTAGCCCTGGCTGTCCTGGAACTTGCTCTGTAGACCAGGCTGGTCTTGAACTCATAGAGATCCACCTGACTTTGCCTCCCGAATTTCTATTATCAATCAGAAGGTTCCAATAGGTGACGTCCAGTATAACTAAATGGTCATTGTGTACATTAGGAGGGAGACAATGTCTTTACTCAAGCAATACACTCTGGGAAAAATGACTATGGAAACCAGAGGGACTCACAGCTGCTGCCCCAGGGAGGCTTTGGGAGCCTAGCCTGATGTTCCTGTTTTGAGAGAACACTCACCAAAGAAGTCTCAACTGAAAGGAATTTTAGACCAAGTTGACTTTACTGTGCAGAAGATGTGTGTGTGTGTGTGTGTGTGTGTGTGTGTGTGTGTGTGTGTGTTTACATATATGTGTGCACTCACTTGCCTGTGTAGGCATGCTTGCACCTTGGCAAGGATGAAGTATTCTTGGGATTTAAGGCACAGGTAACTGAATAAATAGTAATTAGAAGGCACTGCAGGCTGGAGGGAACACAGGCTTCAGGATCTGCTGGGGTGTAACAGCCGTAGCAGAGCTGTAACAAGGCAGCTCACACCCCAAGAGTTTCTTGGGAGACAAGTGCGTGAATGAGTTGGGCATTTTATGTAGATGCCTTTCTTTCTCTGTCTGTGTGTGTTTTATTTCTTTGACCTGTCTTGGAATACCACTGGAAGAGGAAGGAGACTCGGATGGGAGCTCTTTCCAAGGTCCAGTGTTCTGGGCATGGTGAGGAGCTGCTATTCCGAGCCCCAGGGCAGTATTTGTTTTAACAGAATGGAACCAGTGTACATACATTTCAGCCCTCTGTTGGCTATCTAAAAGGTGGCCTGATGGGATAGAGGTCACTTAGGTGTCCAAACAGCTGGTCTTGCTGGCTAGTGTCACCAGCTCTGGTCACATCTGGGAGTAAAGGGCCTAGATTTGAGGCTCACACAGAGTTCAGCTGGAACAATTCTGTCTTGTTCTAGCCACTTTGTATCACTTTTCATCTTGAGCCTAGAGTACTTATATAAGCTGCTTCTGTGTTTCTAATTGCAACTTGAAGTTTGGGGCTTTAGAAAATATTTTCAGTGGTGAAAGATTAACTTTGATTCCAAGATTATAAATACTGTTCATCACATTCTCATTTCCATACATTCCAGCATGGAATTTAAAGATCAGATTCTGAGCAGCCCCTCTCGGCCTCAGTGTTGAAATGGGCATTAGAGGAGGGAGTAAGTCTGCTTGTTGGTGCCTCTTCCCACTCTGAGTAGGCCGCCTGTCATGTGATGCATGGCTGCTTCGTCACTCACACACTTCTCTAAAGGGAGTTCTCCACTCCTTATGCATTCTGATTCTGTAACTTGAAGATGGTCCAACCAGACAGACTTTCTGCTACCCTTGTTTGCTCCCTTCGCTTGTTCTCAGTACCGAATACCTGAGAAAATAAGAGCTGGAAGGAAAAGGAAGGAAAGGATGATAGGTTTCTCCACAGCATCTGCCACTACCACACACCTCAGGCTTCGAGGGGAGTGCCGCTAGACCACTGGATCACCCAGCAAAGCTTTCTCCCTTCTGTTGCGGGGATGATGGTTGAGGATGTTTGTTTGAATAGAGCCATTCAGCCTCAGCAATTCACCTCGGAATTGAATCTGCACAGCTGTCCCGAGTCTCTTACTTTCTGAGTTGTGATGGGGAGGGTCTTTACAATGGCTTGGGAACAGCTGGGCACCGCATGCAGAGGTCCTTGCAGGTGAAAACAGAGAGCAAATGGGGCCTGGCTTGCCCCTTGAAACCCCAGTAACTGAAGGCAAAATTGACTTACTTTGTCATTGTTTTCTGTAAGTTTGGTTTGAACAGCCAGGGTTCTTAGGTTAGAGAATAAAGGTGAGAGAGAGAGAGAGAGAGAGAGAGAGAGAGAGAGAGAGAGAGAGAGAGAGAGGGAGAGAGAGAGAGAGAGAGAGACTTCGGGGAGACTTGGCGTCAGCCTGGGGCACAGCTCCTGTCCTCACTGCTCCAGGGGCTCACAGTGAATCCATAGCACCTCCCTTTTGTTTGAGAATGAGGAAGATGGCAAAAGATGGAAGATTTTCTTTTTTCCATAATAATCATCACAGAAATTGATGTTTCTTTCCTTTGATTTTTTCTTTGTGAAAAACTATAAAATTATCAGGGAATAGCATGGTGGTACAACCGATTTTGACTTTTGATTTAAAAACACATGTTAATAAAATAATTTGCAAATTTGGGGAATTTTATCTTCTATTAGATTCCAATTCTATTTAGCCTCACTTCTTGAATATAAATTTTGTGATTTCCAATAGTTTTTCAAGTGCATGTATTTTCAGTGCAATTTTCCAAAGCAGAACTTCTTTTTGTTTTTTAAATTGGATCTGTGATTTATCATTTGTATGACTAGCTTATTTGAATTATCTTTTTTTTCAGGAAGGTAAGTATATTGAAATGTTTCTCTAGCTAATATATATGCATGTTATGTGTCCCACATAACATTATTATTTTTATATCTGTCATGCATGCAACGTCATTCATTCATTTCTACTCTTCTATACAGACTCACATGATACGTTTTTACTCTGAAATAAAGCCAGGCAGGAGTTCGGGTGCTCAAGCAGTCAAGATGTCACTGATAAAGCCACACAGATATTCTGCATCCCAGCCTGAGAGGGGCTGCTTCAGCAGGGGCTGTTGCAGACACAGCTTTATCTACGTCGCCATCAAACCACTAGAAAGCAATGAAATGTTCTGAGACTCTAAGCCTATGTACTCCACGGCCTGATCCATATTGTGCCTTCTATGGCACATGTGAACAGGGGCTCTATGTCTAAGAAGTCTCTGCCCTCCATCAAAGAGGTGAGCTAGCCCACTGGGGAATGAGACACCCTTCCAGCTGGTTTGGCCTTCTTATTGAAGTGATGGAGTGAATATTGGAATTGTGTGAGCCGAGTTGGACTAGATGTCTGGTTCTTGGCAGTGAGCAGGTGATCAGGCCATTGTCATGGGTGTGCACAAGCATTCAGAGGAGTTACTACTGGGTGTCTGGGAATCCTATGGGGTTGGCCTTGCTCTGAGTAGAAAGTGAGCCCCTGGTACAGAGGGACTTCCCCCACAGACAAGAGGATCTTAGTGTTTCCAGAAGAAGAGACCAGCAAGTAGAATAGAATTTCCAGGGCCAATACCAGTTCTATCACTAAAAGAAACAGTCACAGTGTGGCCTCTTGAGAGCTGCTCACAAAGGCAGAAGATTTTTTTTTTTTTTTTTTTTTTGGTTTGGTTTGGTTTTGGCTTTTGGTTTTGGTTTTTCAAGACAGTATTGGGACTCACTCTGTAGACCAGGCTGGCCTGGAACTCACAGAGATCCTCCTGCTTTTGCCTCCTGAATGCTGGGATTAAAGGCATGTACCACCATTGCCCAGATACACGAGTTTTTCATGTCAGCTGTTAGATTGTGATTTCTCCCTGTCAGTGCCCTTGGACCTCCACATACAGCACCTTTCCTTCACTATTCTTCTCCTCAGAAGGGAGTCCCTGTGCTTTTTTCCATCATCTACTGTACCGTTTCTAAGCAGCTCGCCCTCCTGGCAGCAAGTTAGGCTTCAGTTCCTTCCTCACACTTTGTTAAAGTACCACGGTTTTGGTTTTCTTTTCTTGTGTCTTCAATATTTAACATCTTTAAACAGTGCTTCAGTCTACTGTGGGCATTTAGGTGATGTATACAATCAGAAAGGGACATAGTAAGAGGGCTGGTGAACCTGTGGTAGCTCCCAGCAAGGCAGAGTGGTATGTATACTACCCAGTGGGCCAGCATGCATGGCAGGATCTGTTTGCCATGGACCCTTTGAAACTCATCTGACAGCCAAAACCCCACTCTTCCGTAGAAGGTCTGGAATTCACAGAAGAGAAGGTATTGTTCGGCTCTGCCTTCTCTTGCTTCTGACCCACATGCCATTTCTTAGGTCATGTGACCTCAGCTTTTTCCTGCAAGAAAATGAGTGCATTTTAAAAGCTTCTCCTGATAGTGGTCCGGGATGAGATTTCAGAGACAGGGCATCAAAGGGCAGCTTGGTGACTTCAACTG
Organism: Peromyscus melanophrys; assembly: GCA_902168415.1. Taxonomy (NCBI): domain Eukaryota; kingdom Metazoa; phylum Chordata; class Mammalia; order Rodentia; family Cricetidae; genus Peromyscus; species Peromyscus melanophrys. The sequence continues at coordinate 26,315 of CABHPR010111994.1, forward strand.
TGCTGAGTATTTTAAGATATAACTGCTGGAAACAGTTTTCCAAGCCGGGGAGAATACAGGCCATCGTTTGGGACTTGAATGGCCCTGATAGGCTCAATCTGTGAAAATCTTAGTCCCTGGAGTGGTTTATATTGGAGGTGATAAAATGCTTAAATGGTAGGGATGAGTGGAAGATCTGATGTCACTGGGGAGGGTGGGATTCGAGAGCCTTTCTCTTTCTCTTTTTTTTCCTGGACACATATTGAGCTACTTCATCCTCTGCCACAAGAGCCCTTTCTACCAGGCTCAAAGCAACAGAACTTGGAGGCTCTAGCCTCCAAAACAACAGGCCCAAATAAGCATTTTCCCTTTACAAGTTGATTATTGAAATATTTTATTTTCATCACAGTAAGCTAGTGATATATAAAATGTATTTGCCATTCCAAGGTAATGTGGCCCATCTTGAATACTGATTCTTCACCATTTCAGCTACTGTTAGTGTTCTGTGGTAGGGCTGTGAAGCCATTTTCCAGCCCCATAGAAATGATGGCCTCATGTTGCTGTCAGGATGTGCATAGGAGAGAGCCAGTCCGATGTGCTTTCCTGGGCTCTGCTGGGTCCATGACTATAGGAGGACCTGGCGTAGCCGTTTCCTCACCGCCATCATTTAGCATCAATAATGGCACTTGGAAAAACAAAGCCAAATGAAACACAGGTGACAGCAAACTCACTACTCCATTAGGAGTCCTTTGGATAGAATTTCATGTTCCATTTGACCTTTTGTTTGAGACACAGAAATTCATGAACATAAGAATGTAGTGAAATAGCTCAAGCTGCTTGTCAAATTGCAGAGTGGAAACCTCAGCTTACTACAAATTGGTCTAATTATGCCTTATTAAAATTGGTACCCTAGGGTGAATTTTTATCCTTTGCACAAAGGATGACATTGCAGATTTCTGCATACAATACCAGGCGAATCTAATGCTTTTATGGGTGAATTTTCCAAATGGGGATAACAAAGCATGCCTGAAGCATAGGGATGTATAAAGGCTAGTGATTGCAGTTTTCATTTGAGCAAATTAACTAGAAAGAAAAACAAAAGCCTTGTCCTGCCTCTGCAGGGCCTTGAAAGTCCAGGCTCTGGCTAGGACTGGGTGGGGGATTATAGGAGGAACTGTGAAACTCCAGGGGACCACACCGCTTATTCTCTCTGCCTCCCTTCTCCCAACAGCATCTCCGCTCACTTTTCAGTATCCTTCTCTGAAAGCTCAGTGGGGATCTTAACAAATGGGAAAGGTTTCCAGCAGATAATGTCCTTCTGTAAGGTGGTCCTGCTGACCTTACACACAAGCTTTCATGCTGATGTGACTCTGCTCTGCTGTGAGAACACAAAGCCATTAGAGTTAGAATACAGTGAGGAGAGAGAAACACCTCCACCATTGAGCAGAGAGCACTGAGTGCCCTTCCACTGCTAGGGCATTGTCTTCCTCTCCTTTTGTGGTGCAGGAGGGAGTCACCTGTGAACGGAGTGGGTGACGGAGAGGCCTCCTCGTTGATGAGCCAGTGAGAGTGGGGTTCTAACCATGTGCCAATAAAGGGACCTTTGAAGAATTGTAGCCTGTTCCATGTATTGGTTCTGAACCCCAGGTATATCTGGCAGCCTCTTTGCCACCTGGAAATCTTTTTGTTTTGTGTGTGTGTGTGTGTGTGTGTGTGTGTGTGTGTGTGTGTGTGTGT
>CABHPR010111995.1:0-21000 GCA_902168415.1 Peromyscus melanophrys
TATGCTGATTTAAAAATTAAATTTAAAAATGAAGAAAAGTCAGTGGCTATCACCAAATTGATGCAAAGAACAAAAACTACCTAACATGAATTAAAGTGTTATGGAAATGTTCCTTAAAACATAATGACAGTATGTGACGAAAAAAAAAAATTGAAATGACTATCTGCAAGCCTCAACTAAAGGAAAATGAAAGAGAATTCTCTGTGTAGGAGAAAAATTCATCAGAAAAATTCTATACCTTCTGCCACAGAAGGAAAGTGAGGGTGGAGATTGTCAGCATTGTTTGACTTTGTTGTTGCTGTTGTTGTCTGTTTGTTTTCTCAAGACGGCGTACCACTGTATAGCACTAGCTGTCCTGGAACTCTTTATATAGACCAGGCTAGCCCCAAATTCACAGAGATTTGTGTGCCTCTGCTTCCTAAGAGCTGGAATTAAAGACATGGGACACTACACTTGGTTTCATTGTTCGATTTCTTAATCATGCATGTATATTTTATTGGTATACTTCTTCAAAAATAGCTGATTTATACAAACATTTCTTATAGCAGATTGTGGTGATATTTTATTTGTGCACCCCAATAAAGATTATCTGGGGATCAGAGGAAAAAGCCAGCTACTATATTAAACATAGAGGTTAGGCAGTGGTAACACACACCTTTAATCCTAGCATTTGGGAGGCAGAGATCCATCCAGATCTCTGTGAGTTCAAGGCCACACTGGGAACATAGCCAGACATGGTGGCACACGCCTTTAATCCCAGCACTAGTTTACCATAGAGGTCTGGAGGTCTATACAGACAGACAGGAAGTGATAGAGCTGGGCAGAAAGAGGAAGTGATGTAGCTGGGCAGAGAGAGGAAGTAAGATGGCAGGGCACACAAAGTGTGAGTATACAGGAAGTAGCTCTCTCTTGGGCTAAGGATTTCCTAGCAGTAAGAACATGGCTGGCTTCTTTCTGCTTTTCTGATCTTTCAGTTTCACCCCAATATCTGGCTCTGGGTTTTGTTATTAATAAGACCATTTAGCAATTCATCTTACAGTAGATTTTTTTAAAAAGATTGTCATGAGCTATTGCAAGCCATGATGCAAATACAGCTAATAGAAACTGATAATTCAGATGTCAACCCACCATAGGAATGATTCTTTGAGGGGTAACACAGTCAAGCAAGGTTTAGGGACCACTGACTCTGAAAACGGTTGCTTCATCTGTGATTTCACTTCTGCAAAAACAGCTCTGGTATCTCCCCGTTACCGTGCATTTTCATATGATATGTATATGTAATCTCATAATTGCATCTCAGTCTTATGGGCACATATATTTGTGGCTGGTCAAGAAGATGAGTTCTCATTGAGCTGTATAATTTTGATGTATAAAAATATACTAGAGTATGCTGCATAACTAGATCTATTGTTCCACATGGACTGTAAGACACTTAGAAGCCTGTTCTCTATAATTAGCTAAGCTGACAGGGCATATTGGTCAGATGTAGTGTCTCTGTGGATAGATCACTAGTTGAACTTTTACAGATTATACTCAAGGAGGAAATTACAAAATGTCTGGGTTGTTGAATCAAAGTCCTTCAGAGACAAAAGTGACCTGAATTGCTTGCCAGCTTCCCCCACTAGGTCCTGCTGATAACAGGACCAGCAGCTTTCCCTACTAAACTTTTAGAAGTTAACACTCTATATGAACTTCTAACCTCAGTTTATGATATAAAACTTAAACTAACTGTTTATTATTTAGGTCGCAAATAACAAATAGTCAATTAACCAATTCCAGAGAGAAATAGTTTTATGTTTAGCTAACTGCAGAAGCCACTGCCCAGGAAAGTGCCAAGCATCATGTCCCAGAGTAAGCATTGCCATGGTAAATCGCTTTCCTCCTTGTCATCTCTCAAGGAATGTACTATGACCTTGAGAGGTCACCTTGTAATGGTTGCAAAGAGTCTCCTGCTAAAAATGTGTATGTAGCCATGGAGAGGGGCTAGGAACTGGAGCTGAGAAGAACCAGAACTAGAGCAGAAGAAATTAGAGACAAGTAGGAGTTTGAACTTAGAAAAAATTAGAGCTGTAAAGAATTAGAGCTGAAAAAGAATAAAAGGAAATGACCCTCAGATTGTGTGTGAATTTATTACAGATAAGAAACTTTTCTAAGCCCTGCTGCTCTGAAGGCATTCTTTTAACTACCCTGGGAAGAGGTCTGAAAGCTGGACATGCAGGCCTCCTTTAAAAGATAAATATCTATTTTCTCTCTTTCTCTCATATCTGTATATATGTGTGTAGTATGTCTGTGCATATATACATCCATGTCTGAGAGAGAGAGAGAGAGAGAGAGAGAGAGAGAGAGAGAGAGAGAGAGAGAGAGAGAGAGTAAATATATGTGCTATGGAAGCCAGAGATCAATAAGAAGTGCTGTCCAATTTGTGGCACTCCCGGAAGTCCCTGGTTGCTCTAGGCTGGCTGGCCAGTGAGCCCCAGGGATTTGGTTTCCTTGTCTCTCCAGCACTGCGATCAAATGGACACACAGCCATGCCTGGTTTTTTATGGTGGTGCTGTGTTAAAACTTGAGTTTCTATGGTCTCATGGCAAGCATTTTACAGACTAAGCTGTTTTCCCAGTTCCAGCTGTCCTCTTTGATTCGCTGTCACTTCTACTTACCTTCTTGATTTACCGGCAGAGTAACTATCTTGTCTTCGTTTCTTAGAGGGTGAGTCATGGACACAACCAGGTGCCGGAGGCCCAAGGACCTCACAGTTTTCAAAGAGATGTTGTGTATTTTAGTGACGGTCACTGTGGTATTCGGGTTCTTAGTCAAGTATTCTTCTTGTGTGGGCACTAGGGCTTGTGAAGGGTAAATGGAGATGCCAGGAGCAGGCTTTCCCACAGCTGAACAATGGAGGTTGAGGAGATCTTCAGAGCCAGGAACAGGATGGAGTTCAGTTGCTAATTCAGATACAGCTGAGGCAAAGAGAGGGAAACAAAATTCATACAATGGTATGTCCTACCAAATCCTCTGCTGTTAAAGAATGGTGTTTTCCAAGGTTTAATATGACACATTAATGCTGAAAACATATCCCTCTTGGATACCTCCCCTCACATGTCATAAAACTTCCAATACCTCTTCCTCTGTTCACTGACTGCTGTCTCAACTTCCATGCATCTATACATTATATTACACACCCCCAGCACTTCACACTTACAGCAGCACAATGAGGAACTCTGGTGTTCTCACTACTACTGGGGCATATTGGTTATTCGAAGATGGGGGACCCCTAATACCCTCAGGCTTCACCTTTCTTTTCTCTTCCCTGATATCTCTTCTCTCATATCCTCTCCTTGCTTTAGTAACAAAATTCTGATGCTTTTCCACTTAATGGAAACCAGTGCAGTGTAATGTAAAGAAGCAATACGAGGTGGGAGAAGATTCTGCCTCAAAACACAATCTCCATTGGCCTCCATCATTTTCTCCTCTAAGTAACCTGGACTCATCAACATCAGTTTTTCAACATCTAACTTTCTTTCTCTAGACAATGTCCTTAAACACTATAACTCAATGCTGTCTACCCCCATTGCAGGACCCTAGAGAAAGGGTTATATACTTAGAATGTTCAGGCAGGTTTGTTCTCCATGGCTGCCATGTGGAAAGGTGTTGAACAGACACTTGTAGCAGGCTTGATCCTCAAATGTCACTCCCTGGATAGTTATGAAGAAGGCATTGGGTTCCAGGATCTTGCAGTGCAGCCTGTTTACATATGGGGGGAGAATGTTTTCTCCATATTTATGGCTGTAAGTGCCGATATTTTGAAGCAAAGAACCTTGGATTTTCTGCCAGGTGATTTGCTCAACATTTGTCAGACTTGTCAAGTTGCAGAAGATGGTCACGTTACTTCCTAGGACAGCTGTCTCATAATTGTTATGTTTTATCCCCTGTGAAGACTCTGAAAATGAGGTTTTCTTGTTAAGAGATATATACTTCCATACTTCTACAGACTATTAAAGAAGCTCTTGTCTACCTGTCTTACGATTACCATTGTGCTGCCTCTTCTGCTCAATAAAAGATAAGGCGTGGGTGATGACACACTCCAGACTGAGGAAGTGTCCCAGACCAACCTATGATACACAGTTGAGACTATGTCTCAATAAAGAGGAAAAATTCTAGAGATCCTATGTACATTATCCGTGGTAGAATGATAGACATTGAATTTGCAGGGCCTGGCACATTCAAGGCTCTGTACTGGACTCTCAGAGGCAGGAGAGAGAAAGACAGAGACAGACAGACAGACTGACAAACACAGAGACACAGAGACACAGAGACAGAGACAAAGACAAAGAGAAGAAAGAGAACTACAATATGTTCTTCCACTTTGAATATCTAGTTTCTAAAATGGTTTCTCACACATATTACTTAATACATACTTACTAATGGTAAAAATTAAGAATTATAAATTAATAAATGTAAGGCAATATATGCATATGTATATATATTTATCATACATATATATGACTAAGCCTGTATTATATTACTAATATATGTATGTACATATGTACCATAAAGTATATATTATTCCACACCTGGCTGGATTGTTCATGTACTTACTTAAAGTGGTCAACTTCTTCATCAAGAAAATACAAGTTAAACTGAAGACTACATGTGCACCAGATGTCTAAAATGGAAGGCAAATGATGTCAAGTCTAAGAATGTACAGAAACAACATATCTCACATTCACTGCTGAAGACAGTGTAAATTATGCTGGGTACTTAGTGGAAAACCTTGGTGTTATCACTGAACATAGCATTCTCTACAAGAAGTAAGTCTACTCGTAATATAAACCTCATAGAAGTACATGAATATATTCTCCAAAAACACAAAGACATTCATATGAACATTATTTGTCATGATCAAAACAAAATTGCCAATTAAGAATATATTTTGAACCATATTGCAGTGAATGGGCCCATACTTATGGGTATAAGGACAGGACACATTGGACTCGGTAGGTTATTATTTTAAAGGGACATGAAACTGGGTGGGAAGGTGAAGGTGGATCTGAGAGGAGTTTAAGTGTTGGAGACTAAATATGATCAAAATGCATTATATGAAATTCTCAAATAAATAATAAAATATGTTAAAAAAGAATAGATTGCATAAATTATAGTACTACACAAAGAAATTCATTCAAAATGAGATTTAATAAACTACATTTCCTCAAGTATTGTGGATAAATCCTACCAATATATTTAAAGAACCAGAAACAAATAAATAGATGCTAAATGGACATGTATTATTTCTAAAGTTATCAACAGGTAAAATAAACCCATAGTGTCAGGAGCTAGGATAAGGACAGTGTGGGAGTTTGAATACTGAAAATGGCCACCATAGGCTCATATATTTGAACATTTGGTCCCCAGGGAGTCAGATTACTTAGAGAAATTAGGAGGTGTGGCCTTACAGGAGTAGATGTGGCCTTGTTGGAGTAAGTGTGTCACTGAAGGTGCTATTTGAGCTATCAAAAGTTCAAGCCAGGCCCAGCGTCTGTCTCTTCCTGCTGCCTGTGGATCTGGATGTAGAACTCTCAGCTACCATGTCTGCTTGCATGCTACCATGCTCCCTACCATGAAGATAATGTACTAAATCTCTGAAACTGTAAGCAAGCCCCCAATTAAATGTTTTATTTTATAAGAATTGCCTTGGTCATGGTGTCTCTTCATAACAATAGAACAATGACTATGACAGAAGTAGGTACCAGGGACCATGGATGAGGATAATGTTGTAACAGAACTTGTTGTAGAATATTATTTTAAGGTGTGTGAAGCTGTGTTACTGTGCCTGTCTAAAACACTTGATGGTCTATTAAAGAACTAAATGGCCAATAGCAAGGCAGGAGAAAAGATAGGCAGGGTTGACAGGCAGAGAGAATATATAAAAGGAGAAATATGGGTGAAAAAAAGAAGTAGCCAGAGGATGAGTAGGACTCTAGGGGCCAGTCACCTAGGTACACAGCAAGCCATGGCATAAGAGTAAGATTTACAGAAGTAAGAGAAAGGAAAGTAAGAGTAAGTACCCAGGGGTAAAAGGTAGGTGAGGTAATTTAAGTTAAGGAAAGCTGACAAGTACATGCCAAGCTAAGGCTGGGCATTTAAAATTAAGAATAAGCCTCCATGTGTGTTTTATTTGGGAGCTGGGTGAAGGGCCCATAAAAAGAAAAAACAATAACAACAACAACAAGGATTGACCATTCTGCTTATAGGCAAAATGTAGACATTGGGACTTTGTACTATAAAAACAATTGCATGTTTTAAGCATGGCTTAATGGGCCCTAGCAATAGGAAGGAAATAATGCTTTGAGTAATGTAGATTATAGTGACTTGGCCCAAGAGCTTTTTAGAGGAGAAGAATATTAGGAAGTAGCATAGAGACTGTTCTTGCAATATTTTGGCAAAGAATGTGGCTGCTTTTTGCCCTTGTCCTAAAAATTTGCCATAGGCTAAATTGAAGAATTTAGGAATAATGGCATTGGCAGAGGAGATTTCAAGAGAGCATACTATTGACTCTGTTATATGTCTCTTAGTGGTCACTCTTATGCTGATTTATAATGAAAAGGAGCAAGTTGAGCAAGGAAAAATACAAGATGTACAGTTTGAAGGGAAAAGGGGTACCACAGAGTATAAGGAAGTTAAGTTTTGTAATCATGGAGATGAAAATTTTAAAGAAATGTCTGACGCTAAACAGATTAAATGGAGTGGTGACCAGAGAGTAAAATCCATGCAAGTAAGCTTCCAAATTATGGAAAGGAATTAAAGAAAAGTTTAAGCAGTGAAGGAAGTCATTGACAATAGAAGGCTTTGGAAATATATTTGAACAAGGGACCAAGTTCCAGCCCCAGAAAGCACTAGAACTTGGCAGCTTTGACCACATGGTCTCGGCTTTAGAGTCAAGAATACAAGAAAGGGGTTATGGAATCTCCCTCTGTAGCTAAAGCAAGATGCTGAGGCCAGGCATGTGTCTGTGGTGTTCCTGCATGAAGGCTCAGAGAGACCACTGAATGAAGCTGTGAAGGTGAAGCTTGGATATTGTTGGTGAAATCAAGATGCTGGAGATGCAAGAGCTGTGGGATACTGGCCAAAGAAATCTGTAGACCAGATGTGGAATCAGCTCAAGAGAGGGAAGAATATTTCAATCAACAAAGCTGAAATAACTGATAGATCTGAAGAGCTCACTGACATTAGACATGGAGATGCAGTAGTTGGAGTGTCTCCCCTGGGTTTTGTTGTTGTTTGGACCAATATTTTTTCACTATGTTCTCTTTCCTCCCTTTTAGAATGGTAAAGCGTGTCCTGTTCCATTGTGTGTTGGAAATATGTGATCTGTTTTTTTTTTATTTTTATTTTATAGGGGATTACAGTTAAGAGACTTTGAACTTTAAAACAGTGTTGAGATTGTTGTGGCCTTTTGGGGATTTTTGAAGTTAGAGTGAATACATTTTTCCATAATTATATGGCTGCAAAGCTATGGGTTCTAGAGGGTTAAATGTGGTGATTTGTATAAAAATGGTCTCCATAGTCTCATACATTTGAATGTTTGGATCTCAGGACTGGTTCTGTGGGATGTTCTGTATGACAAATATGTTAATAAATAAAGTACTGATTGGCTGGTAGCCAGACAGGAAGTATAGGCAGGAGTAACAGGGAGGAGGATTGAGGGAACAGGAAAGTGGAACAAGAGACACTGCCATCCACTGCCAGGACAAGCAGCACGTAAAGATGCTGGTAAGCCATGAGCCACCTGGCAAGGTATAGATTTATAGAAATGGGTTAGTTTAAGATATAAGAACAGTTAGAAAGAAGCCTGCCCTGGCCACACAGTTTGTAAGTAATATAAGCGTTTGAGTGATTATTTTATATGTGGGTTGTGGAACTGTGTGGCTTGGTGGGACCTGGAGAGAAGCTCTCCAGCAATAGACTGGCACTACATGAGAGAGATAGGGACGTATGACCTTGTTGGTGTAAATGTGATCTTGTTGGAAGAAGTGTAGCACTGGTGGTGGGCGTTGGGTTTCAAAAGCTCAAGCCAGGCCCAGCAATTCACTCCTTTACCTGTTGCCTCTGGATCTAGATGTAGAACTCTCAGCTACCATGTCTGACTGCATTCCACAATGTTCCACACCATAAGAATAATGGACTAATCCTCTGAAACTGTGAACAAGCCCCAAATAAATGTTTCATTTTATAAGAGTTACTGTGATCATGGTGTCTCTTCCCAGCAATAGAACACTGACTAAGAAAGCCAAAGGAACGGAGCCTGACTACTGCTGTTGAATCTGTTGAATACTATTCACTTCCTCTGTGTCTGCTTCACTTAAATTCAAAAGTGAAAAACCCAACCACATACCTTGATCCACCTCATTCATAATGTCATAAGCTGTTCACTTATTTCATTTTTATTATCAAATTAGAAACAACTTTGTATCAAATATCTCTTAAAATCAATGCAGTGAATCTAAAATATAAATCTAAAGCATCATGACGCACTCAAACGCATGAGGCAGGTTTATTATTCAGAGAAACACTGTTCCTCAGTCAGTTCTGCACACATGCTTTACCTGGGATAATTTGCAGGATTGTAGTCTTTTACTGAGAAATAGGCTTAACATTACCTGACTCACAGGGTTGAATAAAAAGAGAATATGAGGTCATCTGACAATTACAATTCACCACAAACATTTTAGTTTCCACAGGTAATGTGGCCTTCACCTTCAGGGAAGAATTGAACAATACACCTGAAAACCAAAACTGGCAACACAAAAAAGTAACAACCAAGCTGTCCATCACTGATTGCACAACAGTATCTTCACTGCTTTGCCCTCTTCATCATTTGCTTCAAGGTTCTCTTCTCCTTTATATTCACAGGTATTTCATGACAGAAGTCTTCCTTATTATGCATTTGGTTTATTTCTTTATTATTCTTACTTGGTGCAAGGGATTGAACCCAGGATCCACTTATGCTAAGCAGAAGCTTTATCATCAAACTTAAGCCCCTCTTTTGAGTTTAACATGTTCATTGTTGTTTCCTATTTTGAATTCTAGTTTTTAAAGACTTATTCTATATATTTATCTAGGCTTGTGACTGCACATAAGTGCCTTTGAGTGCAGGGACCTACAAAGGGTAGAAGAGGATTTGCATCTGTATTTACGGGTATTTGTGAGCCTCCTGATGTAGGTGCTGGGAACATAATTGGGTCTCTTAACCCTTAACTCCTAACCACCAAGCCTCTTCCAATTTTTTAAACAACACTAGTTACTGCCTTAACTTGAGGAAAACTGATGGAATAAATGTCTGTCATTCAGTCATTCAGGATGAGCAGAAAATAATAAATCAATATTTGTTGCATTCTTGGATTAGCTTTTAGTGATAGAGAAATCCATAAAACAAATTATGTATAGGCTTGCCCACATAATAAAAAAGTCTAAATGACCATTAAGAGCCTCACAAGAAGCCAATCTTAACATTAAAAGGTATGTATGCTGTTTGACTGTGAACACATGCATAATTCAAATAAACAGACAGATGTGGTGAGGAGATCCTTAGCACCTAGCAAGTCCACTATCTTTATAGTTACATAAAACAGACATGTAGGAAACTATGTAGTTTGAGCAAGTTGCACATACCTCAGAAGCTGTTTGCCTGCCTTCATTCTCCCATTTCTCCCATTTTTATAGTCATTGTTTCAAATATGATCACATTAAATGATTTGCTACCTGAGTGATTATATAGGTGTATGATTAATACACAGAACCTAGCATACATTCACTTTTACCTGCTGGGGTAAAAGTAAATGGCCTGGGTCCTGGTGTTTATTTGTCATTGACTTCCTGCTAAACGTCTATAAAAGAAATAGTGTTTCTGCCTCCTTTTGTCACTTGGCAAAGGCTCTATGATGACAGCTAGGTTATTTGCTAGGCTGTTCACCAGAGTAGACTGGTCCAGGCACCCTCTGGACCACTGCAAGCAGACCAGGGTGGGGTCAACCGTGTGGATTCCTGAGAACCTCCCCAGCACCCTGCCTCTTCCTATTCCCATGATGTCCTCATCTATCATGGTATCTTCCTCCCTGCCCTCCCACTCTGTCCCTGTTCCAGCTTGATGCTCCCATTTCCCTATGTTCTCATCCCCTACTCCTCGCCCTCTGCCACCCCCCCACACCCAGTCCACTCATGTAGATCTCAACCACTTCTCCTTAACAGGGTCACGGCCAGAAACCAGGCTGAGTTCTGGCAATCCGATTGATGAGAGAGAGGAGAGATACTGCAGGCGAGGGACATCAAGATCATGATGGGAGGACGTACAGAGATGACTGGCCATACTAGTGGAAACCCATAAACTGTGGACTGGTGGCTGTGGAGCCCCCATGGGACTGGACTAGGCCCTCTGGACATGGAACACGGTTGTTTGGCTCGAACTGTTTGAGGGGAAGCCAGGCAGGGGGATCGAATCTGTCCCTGGTACATGGGCAGGCTTCTGGGAATCCAGTGCCTGTGGTGTGACACCTTGCACAGCCTTGTGCAGTGGGAAGGGGCTTGGACCTGCCTAGGCTCAGTGAGCTGGGCTCTGATGACTCCCCATGGGAGACCTCGATTTGGGGGATGTGGGGATGTGGGGTGGCTTGGGAAAGAGGGCTGGGGGATGGGCAGAGGGAGGAGGGGGGTCTGTGTATAGCATGAGGAGTGAGTAGAAAATTTCTTAATAAAGAAAAAAATGATTATAAAAAAGAAAATGCACTGGATTAACACCTTTCTTATTTATACATGTTATTATGCATTGTTTCTCAAGAGCAAAACATATAAAGCTAAATTAGAGCAGCTTCCTGATTTTTATAAATTATGTAATTAATATCTGTTTGAAAGCTTCTGTGAGAACTCTTTCATGGAACCTTTATTTATTTAGTAAGGAAAATGAGACATACAAAAATAATAAAAATATGACATAAAAAAGAAATTAAATATCCTAAAAATTAAAAAAAAAGAAAGTGTGTTACCTGATTCTTGTGTGCAAATATGAAGCATTAAGAGATGGAGAAGGCAAGGGAGTGAAAAGTTCATTTTATCTGTGGGTGAAAGTCTTCACTGTCAAAATCTCTTCTTTTCTAGCTGAACTTCCAAATGAGACTGAAATTCACTTCCCCGTTTAAAAAGCTTTGCACACAAAAGGATCACACATGTGATCCGAGAGTCATGAGTTCTTTTCTGGGGTTCCTATCATGAGTCTAGGTGGAGGGAGGAACTAATCTCCAGGGGCCGGAATGAAGTGGATCCTTATCTAAATGAACAGAGAACAGATGGACTGTTAACTTAAGTGTATTTGTGCCTCGTCATGTGATGGGAAACAGGTTTTTTTTTTTTTTTTTTTTTATTCACAGGTGAATTCAAGGACAGATTGGCCTTCACTGGCTTATTCACAACATCTATCTGACTGGATATAGCTAGATATGGATATAGATATAGATAGAAATACAGATATATATATATATAATATACAGATATAGATGAAATATATATAGAAACAGTCACACATATTAGATAATATAGATATAGATGATGTAGCTATAGATATACATCATATACATATACAATGTATACATGTGCATATATATACATAAAATTCTCCTACCACTCAGATGCCTGGACACAAATTGTGTATAGGGAGGTATTCAGTGTTATCCTACTGGGAAAGGTTTAAATAAGATACTTTCATATACATTTTAAGCATGAGAGATAAGCAAAAGACACTCCCCAGAGTATGAGTATAGGTTTTTTTAAAGAGTGAAAACAGTAAGACACACTTATATGTGGGTATGAGCTTCTCAAATGGGCATTACACTTCTTTGTCTTTATAAGAGTCCTACATACAGGATTTGTGTGGGTTTTCAAGATATATATTTTTTGGGTTACATATAAACATTAACGAGGTTACAGAATGGTATCCAAGAAGCACCTGGGAAGTAGGATTCCAGGAAAGTAGGAAACTTCAATATCATTACTATAAACCATTTAAGAGATTAAAGAGAGGTCCCAATATCTGCAGTCACAGAAAGGCCAATATTTCTTCATATGGTTGGGGTGTGTGGGGTCTGTGGCCTTAGGGAAATGTATTTACATTAAGGCAGAATCAAAGGGGGAAGTTCCCTTACCCACTTGTTCTCATGACCCAATCTATTCCCAACAGGGCAAAATCCAGCACCTCCCCTCCAGTGGGAAATTTGTGTTCAGACATATCCTGGTAGGGAAGATTTTTAAATAGTCTGAGATTCTCAGAAACTGTCCAGAAAAGGGAGATGAGACTGTACTTAAAGCCATATATTTTGGGGTCTTATATCTTATTCATTGCTATTTTAATAGCAAATACTTACAAATGAGAGGAAGCATATCTTTATGATAGTAACCTTCATATCAAATGTTGGTAAATTGTACTGTAACAGAGCTGGAGAGAGGCTCACACCTGACTCCAGGATGAGGAACTCCTTTTGCTTCCCATGTTCCTATCATTCTTCCTGTATTCTATCTTATCTAAACAAAACAAATGTAATCACCTAGGGAAACTATTGATGGGGAACCAGAAGCCAGACTTTTAACTAGGAGATAATGCTATTTTCTGAAGAATTCTATTGGCCTTGTCTTCTCAGCACCAGTATTAGTAATCAGCCTGCATTTCATAAACATATATATATATGTACACACACACACATATATACATATATATATATATATATATATATATATATATATATATATATATATATTCACACTATGCTCCTCTGTAATCAATGACAGACAAACCAATGAACCACCAAAATAACCAATGCAAACCAAAATTTCCAACCCTGAAGTCAACCAACCAAACAATAACGACAAAACTAGAATACAAAAAGTGAGTAGGGAAGAGGGCTGGATCTGGGAGGAATTAGGGATATGGTGAATATGATCAACTTATGTTATATAAACTTCAAGAGAACTAACGAAAAGTTTGAAAAGGTGAAGTACAAATATCTATAAACACATGAAAAATAATGCTCATCAACATCCTTAGCCATGAGCAAAGTGAAAATTAAAAGTACACTGAGATTCCATCTCACCTCATTTGGAATGACAACAAATGCTGGCAATTATGCAGGGAAAGGGTATCCTTTGACACTGTTTGTGGAGTGTAAACTAGCACATCCACAGTGTAACTCACCATAGAAGGGATTCTAAGTCAATGTCCCACAGAGATACTTACTTGCACATTCACATTCATTATATCATCATTAGCAAAACCAACCTATAGAATCAGTCTAAGTACCCAATAACAGATGAATTAATGAGGAAAATTTGGAATATATATATTTATATATGCGTGTGTACATATATAATGAAGTCTTGTTGATTCATAAAGAAGGACATTAAAAAATAAAGATGACTTTGATAGAAGATGGATGCAACTGGCCATTGACATGTAAGCAAAATAAGCCAGCCTCAGAAAGACAAATGTCAACTTTTCTGTCATTGGTGGATCCTAGAATTTTTATAAATATGTAAACTAGATGTATGCATTTAATTTATGAATTGAAAGCAGGAGTCTGTGGAAAGGAAATGTGATAGTGAAAAGACAAAGGGAGAATAGGGGAAGAGTGAAAGGAGAGGTTATTGGAAGTGAATATGGTCAAACTACATGGTCCACTCAAAAGATAATTCTCTTTGTGAAACCCACACAATGAATATCTGTCAATATCAATAATCTTTCTATAAGTGTAAATATACAAGGTTATTTTATTTAATTATCTAATTCCATCTCTAATATAAGGCATGCATTCACTCTTCATAATTTTCATCTAAATGTTTAGTCTGAAATAATCTTAACTTTTATTTCATTAAAACTTTGTATTAGTTCATCAGTTTCTTTGACCATTTGCTAAAACAGATTTATATTGTTAACTTGTGGATGTAATTCCCTTCCATCTCTGTTGGTTGGAACTGTGTTGTAGAATATTAAGTGAAGATGTGTTACATTTGGTTATGCTCTGGGACATTTGTTTAATGATGCAAAGATGTGTTGCATTCTTTTGTGTTACATTTGTTTAACTCTGTGAAGCTGTGTTTCTTTGCCTGTCTAAAACACTTGATTGGCCTAATAAAGAGCTGAACAGCCAATAGCTAGGCAGGAGAAAGAACAGTCAGGGTTGGCAGGCAGAAAGAATAAATAGGAGGAGAAATTTGGGAAGAAAGTTTGAGGAGTGAAGAGATAAGACCCTAATCTCCCACATGGTCAGCCCACTTCTCAAGCCCCTAGGCCCCAGGAGTACATTCTGTGCCCCCGTCCCACAGCCATCACAGTCCCAGAGACTGGACAACAGCCTCCTCCCTCACCCCCCTTGCCAACCATTCCCTGCAGCACCAGTGACCACTGGAGCCACAGGCCCTACCTGCACTGATTGGAAGAAGAGGACCAGGAGCTCCACCTGTATTGATTGAAAGAAGAAAAGGGTAGAGAGCAGTTTAAGAACACATTCAACAACATACAGAGCAATATGGCACCACCAGAACTTAGTGATCCTACAACAGCAAGACCTGAACATCCCAAAGCAGATGATCCAGAAGCAAATGACCTTAAAAATAACCTTATGAAGATAATAGAGGCCCTTACAGAGGAAATAAAAAATTTCCTTAAAGAAATGGAGGAAAAAACAAACAAAACATTGGAAGAAATCAATAAATCCCATAAAGAAAGCCAAGAAACCCAAGGGGAAAAAAAACCAATCAAACGAGTGAAGGAAAAAGTTCATGACTTGAATATTGAAACAGAGGCAATAAAGAAAACACAAACTGATGGAATTCAGGAAAAGGAAAATCTGAGTAAATGAACAGAAACTACAGAGGCAAGCATAACCAAGAGAAAACAAGAGATGGAAGTGAGAATATCAGGTGCTGAGGATATCATAGAGGAAATAGATTCATCAGTCAAAGAAATTGTAAATCCAGAAAATTATTAGCACAAAACATCCAGGACATCTGGGACACCATGAAAAAACAAAACATAAGAATATTGGGAGAGAAGAAGGAGAAGAATTCCAGTTCAAAGGCATAGGAAATATATTCAACAAAATCATAGAAGAAAACTTTTCCAACTTAAGAAAGACATGCCTCTGAAGGTACAAAAAGCTTACAAAACACCAAATAGACTGTACCAAAAAAAGGCCCCTCACCACACAAAAATAAAAATACTGTACATACAAAATAAAGAATATTAAGAGCAACAAAGGAAAAAGGTCAAGTAACATATAAAGGTAGACTTATCAGAATTACACTCGACTTCTCAATGGAAACTCTGAAAGCCAAAGGTTCTGAACAGATGTTCTGCAGACACTAAGAGATCAAAGATACCAGCCCAGACTACTATATCTAGCAAAGCTTTCAATCACTATAGATGGAGAAAACAAGATATTCTGTGACAAAACCAGATTTGTACATTACAAATCCACAAATCCAGCTCTACAGAAAGTACTAGAAGGAAAACTCCAACCCAAGGAAGTTAGCTGCAACCACCAATATAGGCAATAGATAACCTCAAAAAAGGTTCCTAACATAACTGGGTGTCTACATGTAGAAGAGCGCAAATAGATCCATACCTATCACCATGCACAAAACTCAAGTAAAGATAGATCTAAGACCTCAACATAAACCCAGTTACACTAAACCTGATAGAAGAGTAAGTGAGAATTAGCCTTGAATACATTGGCACAGGAGACTACTTCATAAATATAACACCCATAGCACAGATGCTGAGATCTACAGTTAATA
The DNA here is from genome assembly GCA_902168415.1 of Peromyscus melanophrys. NCBI lineage: Eukaryota > Metazoa > Chordata > Mammalia > Rodentia > Cricetidae > Peromyscus > Peromyscus melanophrys. The sequence goes on from CABHPR010111995.1 coordinate 15,829, forward strand.
AATGGGACCTCCTGTAACTAAAAAGCTTATATAAGGCAAAGGACATAGTAAAGAAGACAAAAACACAGCCTACAAATGGGAAAAGATCTTCACCAACCACACATGACAGAGGGCTAATCTCTGAAATATATAAAGAACTCAAGAAACTACATGTCAAAATATCAAATAATCCAATTAAAAATGAGCTCAGAGCAAAACAGAGAATTATCAACAGACGAATCCCAAATGTCCAAGAGACATTTAAAGAAGTGTTCAACATTCTTAGCCATCAGGAAAATGCTAATAAAATGACTCCAAGATATCAGCTTACACCTGTCAGAATGGCTGTGATCAAAAACACTGATGACAACTTACGTTGGAGAGGATGTGGAGCAAGGGGAACACTCCTCCACTGCTGGTGGAAGTGCAAACTTGTACAGCCACTCTGGAAATCAGTATGGTGGTATCTCAGAAAATTTGAAATTAACCTACCTCAACACTGAGCAATACCTTTCTTAGGCATAAACCCAAAAGATGCTAAACCATACCACAAAAGCATTTGCTCAACTATGTTCATAGCAGCACTATTCATAATAGCCAGAACCTGGAAACAACCTAGATGCCCCTCAACCAAAGAATGGATAAAGAAAATGTGGTACATTTACACAATGGAGTATTACTCAGCTATAAAAACAACAGAACAAAAAACAATGTCATCATGAAATTTGTAGGCAAATGGATGGAACGAGAAAAGGTCATCCTGAGTGAGGTAACACAAACCCAGAAAGACAAACATGGTATATGCTCACTCTTAAGTGAATATTAAACACAAAGCAAAGGACAACCCCAGAGAAGCTAGGTAAGGAGGAAGACCCTCAGAGTGCCTTGCATGGATGACATGGAAAGCTCCAGAAAGGGAAAGGGTTAAGACCTACTGGGTAAACTGGGAGGGGGGAGTAGAGGGGAAGGGATGGGGTGAGAACATGAGAGTTCAAGATGGCCAAGTTGAGGGAGGGACACAGAGGGGCAGCAATGAAAGAGATAGCTTGACAGAGTGAGCCATTATGGGGATAGGGAGAAATCTGGTGCTAGGGAAATTCCCAGAAACCCACAAGAATGTCCCCAGCTAAGACTCCTAGCAATGGTGGAGAATGTGCCTGAACATTCCTGTTCTCAGATTGGTGTCTACCCTAATTGTCATCATAGAACCTACATCCAGTGTCTGATGGAAGCAGATGCAGAGACCCACAGCCAAGCACTTGGCCAAGCTCCTGGAGTTCAGTTGAAAAGAGGGAGGAGAGAATAAAGGAGCAAGGGGTGTCAAGATCATGATGGGAAAAACCACAGAGACAGCTGACCCAAGCTAGTGGGAGTTCACAGACTCTGGATGGACAGCTGGGGAGTGTGCAAGGGACCACACTAGGCCCTCTGAATGAGGGTGACAGTTGTGTGGCTTGACCTCTTTGTGGGTTCCCTGGCAATGGGACCAGGACTCATCCTGGGTGCATGAACTTGCTTTACAGAGCCCATTCCCTATGGTGCCATGCCTTTCTGATCCTTGATTCAGGGAGGTGGGGCTTGGTCCTGCCCCAACTTGGTATGCCAGCCTATGTCGAATAATACCAAAGGGAGGCCTTACTCCCTATGAGGAGTGGATAGGGGTGGGATAGGGGGAGGTAGGAGAGAGCAGGAGAAGGGGAAGGAGGGAGAACAGTGGTTTGTATGTAAAAATGAAAAAAAAATAATTAAAAAATTAAAAAAAAAAGTTTGGGATGCGAGAAAAGGGGAAGGAGAGAGGACTCCAGAGGCCAGTCACCCAGCTACACAGCCAGCCATGGAGTAAGAAGTAAAGAAAGGTATATAGAATAGAGAAAGGTAAAAGCCCAGAGGCAAAAGGTAGACGGGATAATTTAAGAAAAGCTGGCTAGAAACAAGTCAAGCTGCTAAGGCCGAGCATTTATAAGAAAGAATAAGCCTCCATATATTTATTTGGGAACTGGGTGGTGGGCCCCCAAAGAGCAAAGAGTTAAAAAAAAAACTACAGGGCTATCAGACTATATAAGGCTGATAATGCTTCTCACTACAGCCAAGGGCACTATGTAAAGGTTAATCCTCTGCGTGAAGTTCCCCACTCTTTCCTTCTCTGTCCATTCCTTCTTGTCTTTGTGTGAGTCAGAATATAAAATGGTCTCCCACAGGCCAAAATATGGCCTAGATTTTGAAAGCATTACAAAATTTCTCCCCCAATATTTTCTTAGAATAGTGTGATGGTTGGTTTGAATCTCAACTAGGCACAAATTGGAATATGCACATTCATCGTACAGGTATTGTTCCTCTAGAGAACACTGACTAATACAAACAAGATACAAGAACACAAAACTTGACCCCACAAAAATGTTGCTAAATAATTTCAGTAAAATTATTCTTTATACATTTTTGAAAAAATACACAATATGGCACTATTTCTGAAACCATCTTCACATTTGTCCCAAAGAGAATGAGAAGCTGCTTTCCCAGTCTGTCTTGACTACATTCTTTTATGTGCCCAGAACTGAGACTCCAACCCCAGCTTCTAACCCTTCAAATGGAGTTCTTTAATTTCAAAATACCCACAACTCCATGCTATCCAGGAAACTTCCTCCTACTTGAAAGCAGAGAAAACATTGTCCATGTTTGTGACCAGAAACTCACTACACCACAGCTTATATGTACACAAACAATACAATTTCTGGGGTTTCTTGTCACAGTTTCTTATGTTTTAAATACACACAGCTTTCAAGTTTTAAATATGTTAATATACATGAATAGGATTCTGTTTTTTATCAGTCAATCAAATGAGGACTTATAAAACTGCTTCCTCCCAGAACAGCTGTCTCATAATCGTTATGCTTTATCCTCCATGAAAATTCTGACAATGAGAGTCAGTGTTAAGAGACATGTATTTCCATATTACAGTGGGGTTTTCAAATAGCACCCATCTCTCTGCCTTATGATTACCATTTCATTTGCCTCTTCTGCACAATAGAAAATAACACACTGCTGACTGAAGGAAGATCATGCATTCAAGACCTGCCTGCAGTACATAGTGAGAATGTATCTCAATAAAAAGGAATATAGCTGGAGAGTCTATGTACACTATCAGTGGTAGAATGCTTGCCTGACACATTTAAGTCCTTCATCGGATCCTCAGCACTAGGAAGGGGGCAGTGAACTACAGTATGTTCTTCAACACTGAATATCTAGTTTTTAATATGATTTCTGTCACATATTACCTAACAAATATTTAGTAGGAGTAAAAATTAAGAACTATGAATTAACCAACACAAGATAAAGCATATATATATGTGTGCATATACATATATGACCAAATTTGTATTTAATCATAAGGTATATATGTTCATATGTACCCTAAAGTATATATTATTTCATACCTGGCTGGACAGTTTGTGTTCTTAAGGTGTACAATTTGGTTATCAAGAAAATGCAGTTAAACTGAGGACTACATATGCACCAGATGTCTAAAATGAAAGACAATGTCAAGTTTGATTGAGAATATGCGGAAACAATGCACTTCACCCACACCGCTAAAGGGAGAATAAGTTCTGTTGGGTACTAAGTGGAAAACCTTAGGCTTATCACTGAACATAAACATTCTCTACAAGGAGTAAGTCTACTCCTAACATACACCTAATAGAAGCGATTGAAGCTCATGCATATGTTACCCAAAAATATTACCAAAGATGTTCATAGGACAAATATTTGATCATTATTTGTTATGATCAGACCCAAATGCAAATCAAGAATATATTTCTTGACACACTGGAGGGGATAGACCCATGCTTGTGGGTAAAAGGGCAGGATAATTTGGATCTAGATTATTTTTTAAAAGGACATGAATTTGGCATGGTGAGGTGAGGATGGATCGGAGAGGGGCAGGAATAGGGCAGTATATATGATCAAAATACATTATATGGTCATGAGTCTAGCCTTTAACGGCTGAGCTTAATCCTCAGGGGAATCCTTGCCCTGGAAGAGAGGGGAATGGGGGTGGGCTGGGGAGAGTAAAAGTGGGGGTTGCGTAGGAGGAGGGAGGACAGGGGAATCCGTGGCTGATGTGTAAAATTAAATTAAATTATAAATTTTAAAAAATCTGAAAAAAGAAAAAGAAAAAACCAAAAAATACATCATATGAAATTCTCCAATAAATAATAAAAATATTTTATTTAAAAGAACACATTATATAAATAAATAACAGCATTACACAAAGGAATTCATGAAATGAAGAGCTTTAATGAACTACATTTCCTCTAAATATGTGATTACATCTATCCATAAATTAAAGAAACCAGAAACAAACGGATAGATGCTAAGTGGTCATCTATATTTTTAAGTCGTCATAGTGTGAGGAGCTAGGATATGGAGGGTAAAAGGAAAGGAGTCCAAAAACTGTTGTGGAATCCTATCCATTTCCCCCAGTCTACTCCATTTAAATACAAAGGTTAAATCCCAACCGCACACTTTGATCCACCTTACTCAAACGATGTCTTAAGCTTTGCACTCATTTCATCTGCATGATCAAATTACAAGCAACTTTGTACCAAATATTTTTCAAAATAAACGCAGTGAATCTAAAGTGTACGAAAGCATCATGAACCTCTCAAATATATGAGGCGCGAGTTTATTGTTTAGAGAAACACTGTGTTCTTCAGTCAGTTCTGTGCTCATGCCTTACCCGGGCTGATTTGCAGAACTGTGGTCTTCTAGCAATATTTTACTTTCCTGTACCTCAGCATTTTCATCTCAGAAATAGGCTTACCATTACCTGACTCACAATGTTGAATAAAATGAGAACCTCGGGTCATCTGACAGGTATAATTCACCATAAGCATCTTAGTTTCCACAGGTAGTTTGGTCCCTGCCTTCAGCGAAGGACTGAACAATACACATAAAAACCTATACTAACAACACACAAAAAAGTAACAACCAAGCTGTCCATCACTGATTGCACAAGAGTGTCTGTGCTGCTTTGCCCCCCATCATTATTTGCTCCCAGGTTATCTTCTCCTTTCTAGCCAGAGGTGTTTCATGACAGAAGTCTTCCTCATTGTACATTTTATTTATTTATTCATTATTCATACTTGGTGCAAGGGATTGAAGCAGAAGCCTTATCATCAAACCTAAGCCTCTCTTTTG
>CABHPR010111996.1:0-42819 GCA_902168415.1 Peromyscus melanophrys
CTCGCTGGGCCAGTGTCGCGAGGCCTGGTCTGCAGGTGTGGGTCAGCTCATCGTCTTTCTGAAGCACACACTCAGCCACCAGGGTGGAGTCTGAACTCGTGCGGCTGCTTCTTCTCTGCCTGTGTGTTTCTAGGACCACATCCCCAGTAAGTATGCAAGGAAGGCCTGTCTGCCAGCAAAAAGAACAGTTCAGTCTGAGACACAGTCTCCTCTGCTCTGGATGCTAGAAGAAAATGCCCTAGACTGGAGCTTCTCTAAAGCACAAAGCTGCTCCTTGTGGTACGTACCTGTAATCTCAGCTACTTGAGAGGTGGAGGTGGGAAAGTGGCAAGTTCAAGTCCAGGCTGGATTCTAGAATGTGTTCAAGGTCAGCTGGTCAATTTAAGTGAGACCTTGTCTCAAAAGCAAAAGGTAAAATTGGGATAGAAAACATGGCTCAGTTGTTCAGTGCACCTGCTGCTTTTGTAGAGGACCTGAGCTCAATTCCCAGCACCCACATGGTGGTTTACAACTATCCACAATTCCAGTTTCAGGGAATCCTACCCCATTCTCTGATCTCTGTGGGGACTGGACACACATGGTGCACATACACACATAAATGCTTCAAAACACGCATACACATAAACTAAAAGTAAATAAATATTTGAAAAAAAAAACAAAGTCAGGAGAGTGCTTGACTAGCAGGTGGGCGGCCCTGGGCTCATTACCCAACAGTGCAAAAAAAGAGGACAAAAGGGCTGAGAATACAGTGGTTGGGCTTCCCCGCCTCCTCCCTGACAGGCACAAAGCCTGGATTCAAACCTTGCTATTGCAAAACAAGCAAAGATACTGCAGAGGAGGTCAGGGGTCAGGGTACTCCAAGATCGAGGTGCAGGCAGATTGGGGTGTGGATAGTGCTGTCTGGTGGGCCCTCACATGGTACAAATGGGCAAGGCAACTCTTCAGGGCCTTTCCTCACAAGAGCTCTAATGCCATGAGCCTGGGTAGAACCTTCTGATCCAGTCACTCCCCAGAGTCCCACCTCCTAACTCCACTCCCTTGGTAAGTAGGATTCCATGCATGAATTTGGAGGTACATGGCATCCACAGTGGCGCCAGGAAGCAGAAACATGGCGGAAGGAGATGGGAGCCTTCCACCCAGCTGGAGTGGCTGTAACTGGCAGCTTCAACAGAGATCCGGAGTCTTAGCTGGTTCTGCCCCAGTGGGTGCGTGGTCCTGCTTTGCTACACCATCTCCCAAATCAGGGAATACTCATTGTGGGGTCCAGTCTTACTAGGCTCTACTTTCCCAGGAGAACAGGCAGTCTGGTGTCTTCGAGGCGGGTGGGACAGCAGCAGGGTTTGCTCCTGAAGGCTGCACTTCAGCAGAGGTCTGGAAACTCAAAGGCATCACTCCTTCCTCTGAAATGTATGAAGAGCTGCATCGTTTTCAGCCAGAGACAGGCAATGTCTTTGAAGTTACATCTGAACTCAAAAGAAACTTCTATTCAGACCCTAAGTCTCTGCTGCTTGTTTAACGTTTCCCACGGGAGCAGTCTGCTGGCAGATGTAGGTACCTGGGCTCCTCCCTGTCCTACACCCTTCTGGAACTCACTATTCAGTGGTGGCCATGCTTAGCCAGTGAAGTGGATGCCAGATCTCCCCATTTCTTGACCTTCTCAGGAAGACAACATGGAAACCAGCAGGGCACCTGGTCAAAATTCCAACAGTCCTGGTGCATGGGAGCCAAGAATTAGGGGAAGTTAGAGTACCTGCATCAGAGGGACCCAAACCTCAGGAGATCCCATCACTGAGCCATCAGCTCTGAGACTCCCAGCAAATTCACTTGCATGCAGCTGGGGTTCTAAGCTCACGGTAAATTTGATAAATCAAATATTTGCTTAGTACTTCATATAGAAAAATCAAAACTAAATTTTATCAAAGATGGGCATGCTGTATTTCATGCCTAATAACATTTTGGTTATAACGGCAATGACAAGCTAACATTTAGAGTGAAAGATGAATCAGACCAAGACCATTTCCTCTGGCCAGCTGCCAAGAAAAAGTGCCGGGCAGCTGAGAGGACCCTATCCAATTGTGACTCACACATCCCTCCTGTCAGGAGTGGCTGTATTTGTTTCCTGAAGGTATGCTTTTATTCATTCATTGTTTCAGTGATTATCTTAATGAATGAACTCCTTCACCCCTACTGCAGGCTGAGCAGATCTTGGCTTCTTCCGTGGTCACCTGCCTGGGTACAACTCTTTGGCATCTGATGGAGATGGTGTTTGGAGCTCCTTGCAGCACTGTGACCACCCTTGCTTTTTATTTTAATTAATGTATTGTTTATTTGTGTGTGTGTGTGTGGGGGGTGCCATGGCGCAAGTGTGGATACCAAAGGACAACTTGCAAGAGTCCAGTTTGCACAAGTTGGTTCCGTTCTTCCACCACGTCAGGCCCTGGGCATCGATCTCGGGCTGCCAGGCTTTGCAGCAGGTGCCTTTACCCACTGAGCCACCCTGCCATCCCTAGGGATCACCTTTGTGGCATCCCACACTCACATGCTCGCCTCTCACTTTGTAATCGACATGCATTACGTCTGGGATTGCTGTGGGCTCTCTGCTTATAGGCAGGTACACAAAAGCTGACCACTAAGGTTTAGGTATGAATGCCACCCCTCACAGGAGTGTTGAAGGTTTGACCCCAGGGCAATGCTAAGGGGTGGGGCTTTGGGAAATGACTGGGTCCTGAGTCTCTGACCTACCCACTGGGTTTGTCCACCAATGGGTTTGTTATTAGAGGGCATTATTGGCGAGTGGCGGGAACAGGAAATGGGGTCTGGTTGGAGGAAGGAGGGCACTGGACCCATGCTCTTCCAGTTCCTTCTTGCCTCCCTCTGCATCCTGGCTGCTCTGGGGTGAGCATCTTTCCTCCATCACGATGCTCTGCCCTATCACAGGCCCGGAAACAATGCAATGCATCTAGCTGAGCATGGACAGAAACTTCTGGGTCTCTGAGGCTGAGTGAATGAACATAGGCTAGTCACAGCTTGGGACAAATCCAGGCCAAGTCTCAACTCAGGGCAAAAGCATGAGAAACTCGAGGTAGAAGCAGTCTAGTAGCAGGCCATCTTCCATCTCCACTGGATCCCAGAACCAGGAATGATCATCTGTTGAAAGGCTCAGTGCTTGGACATGTGTGTTACACCATATCCCACATCTGCAATACTGTGCCCTTCAACACTCTGCTCACTCGATTGGATGCTTGTTTTTAAAAGACAGGCCCGCATCTTCAAATCACACCACTTCACGCATCAAGATTGTTTTGACCATTTTGACAAAAAGTCAAAGTATTTCTCAGAGAAGAGACAAGTCTTTTAAAAGTTAAAAATACACCCCATCAGAGCAGTCAACACAGAGGCCCCTGCTAGCCTGAGAGGAAAAATAAGAAGATGTCTAGAGAGTCCTCACCCCCGACCGTGGAAATAATGCAGCTTCTTCATTGTGGAGTGGGCGGTGGTGGACTGCCTATGGCAATGGGCTCTATCTCTGCCCAGGTTTGCTTCTGGGTGCTTTCTGTGGCCAAGCCAATTATCATCCTGACAATGCTGATTGCAAAAGTTTTCCCAAAGTTATTATTATTTGTGACACCTAGAACATTCATTTTTCACATACCATGTTTCTGGGGCTACTTTCCCCTGCTTATCCAGTACAAAACTCTGACACTCAGATTTTGCATAAACAGTGATATTCAGCATCCACAGCTAAGGACTGTGGCCAACTCATTATATCCACAAGCCATTTTGTACTTCCACAAACCCTGGATAAAAGAGAAAAATCTTCAAGAAAGTACTCCACACATAAAATATTTCTTTTATAGGGAAATGTGTCCAATTGAATTATGAGGCTCCCTCAAAGAGAACAAAACAGGCCCCACAAAGCCAAAACTCCGCAGAAACCTCCCAGCCTCTTCAGAAGGGACGCTGCCAGATTGGACGTTGCTTGGATTTTCAGTTTCTAATGCGGATTTCATCCTGGTGGTTTTATTAATTTTTATGATAGTATAATTGTTACATATTTTATGTATTTGCTTATTTGCATGTATGCATTTGTGTGTGTGTGTGTGTGTGTGTGTGTGTGTGTGTGTGTGTGTGTGTGTGTGTGTGTGTGACAGAGTACATGTGTGGTGATCAGAGAACAAACTGCCCAAGCGATAACTTGTCTGACTGAGTCAGTCTCTCCTTCTACCACATGGCTCCCAGGATGGAACTCAGGCCCATAGGCTAGACAACAGCGCCTTTATCCAGTGAGCCATCTTGCCAGATTGTAATTGTTTTTTAAATAACAATTTTATTTTATTTTAAAAATAGTGAGACTTCTCCAGGTCCTTGACCCTGATTCCTAGGCACATGTGGAACATTTTGATCCATCAGGGGTGTATGTGGGAGACTTGCCTGACTTGGGACACCTGGATCAGAACTGTGGAAAGACCTGGCTGAGGCTTGGTGAATCACAACCCCGAGTCACCATTGGCCAGGCCTCGATTAGATATTGCCAACATCTTACCTCTCTACCTGTCTAAAACGTGGCGTGAAGAAAGTATGGCCCCCAGGTGTGTGCAGACTGTCAGGCCCCTCATAGGAACAGTTAGCTGACTTCTGCTCCAACTGGAAATGGCCATCTCTTAGAAACCATCTCGCATCATCTGCTGTCCATGGTGGAGGTCCATGGACCCAAAGTGTTCAGGGTGACCAATGAAAGGGGCTGAGCCACACAGGGAGTTTTTAAGGGGTGTCTAGAGATTAGGTTTCTTTTAAACGGCATTCACTAAGTTTCATAGGAAGTTAGGAACATCACCTGGAGAGCCAAGCACAGTTGTCTGGCCTTATTTTCTGCACATGCAGAAGACCTAGTTTGAAAAGGCAGCCAGCACATCTCTCTCTTTGGAAGGTCCCTGCTGCTAAAAGTCTGATTGCAGCCCCTCTCAGATGAAATGACTGGAGTCTACATACCTTATTTAGTAATCAGTGCCCAGCGTGAGGATGCCCTGAGCCCACGGGAGGGAAACAAGGTGCTCTGTGAGCCTCAGCCTTTTGCTGTGTCACTGGAGATGAGGACAGCTGCTATTTCTGCAACTAAATGCTATCATTGTGAGCACCGTTCCAAAGAAAACAGGTATCTTGCCAGAGGAAAATAACATATGCTAGGAAGGTTAAAAAAAAAAAAAAAAAAAAAAAAAAAAAAAAAAAAAAAAAAAAAAAAGTACATGAAGGTAAATAGACAGGTTTCTTCCTTGGGCCTGGGATCCTGAACAGCCATTTCCCTGCTGGAAAAGCAACCAAGAGAGAGCAAGAGATATGGCTGGGTGTGGTGGTGCATGCCTGTGAGACCAACACATGAAAGGCCGAGGCAGGGGGATTGCTGTAAGTTAAAGACAAGCTTGGATTACATCATGAGTTCCTGGCCAGTCTGGGATGCAGGATGAGACCCTGTCTCAAAAATCAAACAAATAAAAAGTGAGAAAGGGAGGGGCCTGTGGGGTAAGGGGCTGATGGGGCCGGTGAGGTAGGGGCCTGTGGGGTAGGGGCCTGTGGGGTAGGGCCTGTGGGGTAGGGGGCCGATGGGGGAGGGGCCGGTGAGGTAGGGGCCGGTGGGGGAGGGGGCTGGTGGGGTAGGAGCCTGTGGGGTAGGGGCTGATGGGGGAGGGGCCTGTGGGGTAGGGGCCGGTGGGGGAGGGGCTGGGATGCACACTAGTTCTCTTTCCACAATGCAGATGTATCTCACTGGCCAGTGTGACCTGTCCACTGTTGGCCTACACGGACTGGTTGCCTCCTTTGAATGTTAGAGTTAGGGAACACCACCCTGTGACAGGCTCCTTATGTCTGCACTGGCTGTGGATGCATACATTCATGGTACATATTGTGTGTGACAGGCAAGTGGGAACACACACATATGAGCAGGAACATGCAAACATGTAAGTTGGAGCACACATGCACACAAATGTGAGCACGTAAGCATGCATGCATGTAGGCACTGCATGAATGTGAAGCATGTACTCTGTGCACAAGTGTGTATGTATGTAAGTAGTTATACATTAATGCATGTAAACACACAAATGTCTATGTATGCAGGCCTAGTGTGCTTGTAGTGAATGTGCGCATGTGTGTAAGCATGCATGTGCGTATGTAGGCCAATGTACACACAGAAGTGGGCAAAGCGCGGCAGGATTCTGCCTTCCTGAGTTCTCTAGAGGGCAGAGCAGGCAAGAAGGAAACAGCTCTGCTGTTGTGTCCTGAAGAATTTGCTCTCTGTTCCTGGGTCCTGGCATGAGCTTCTTCAAACCCTTGAGATTTCCTGAGAAGTGGGAGTGTCTTTGTTATGCTAATGAGGTGACTCACTGTTGGCCCCTACGGGTTTGGGGGTGGGGGCTGGGCACAGGAAGACTAACCCCAGGCTGGCAGCTGGAGACTGAGCCAGCCTGGCTCCAGGAACTGAGATTTTTGTCCACCCTGTCAGGAAAGCTAGCCTATGTGATGGAGCCTCTGGGAACCCTGGATGCCAAGGCCCAGCAGAACAGCACCCTGGCAGACACAAAGACACCACCCTCCTGTGCTGACCTAGCCCTACATACATGGGTGATTAAAACAGTGAGTCTAGAGTTTTCCTGAGTTCTCTGACAGGGTCTACACAATTATCATCCCAGGAGAGTTGTGGAAACTCCAGGGTTTGCAGCCTGTTGTTCACAAGTGAGGGTGGTCTTGGGGCAAGGGTCTAACCTCAGAAGTAGTTGTGACTTTAGGGCCTTGGCCTGTGTAGGGTCCAAGTCACTTTCCCTGTAGAGTGCCAGGGGTTGGAGTGAGTGGGCAGGAGGCCACAGCTCTACATGACAAGACGTGTTAGCGAAGATAGGAAGGATGGAGCGGCTGGTCAGGCCCTGTATGGATGTCCCAGGCAGAAGGAACAGCACATGCCAAGCCCTGTGGAGGGACTGAGAGAGATGGGTAAGAGTGGGGAGTGTGGAGGCAGGCAGGGCTGCACCCACAGCATGCCAGGCTAGGACTCCAGAGACCCAGGGGTGTGTATCCACAGTACTAGGAGTCAGCACTGGGCCAAGAGATACTCAGTACACACCATCAGGGCAGCTGGCTTTTCTCAAAACCCTGTTCATGACACCTGTGGACATGTCCTAAAGACCAGGGACCTAGTCACTCCTCTGGTGGTCCTAGAGAATACACAGGCTTCTGGGAGCTGAGAATCCATCCTGTGTGGAGGCCCCATAGGGAAAGTCAAACTCATGTGAAAGAAGGCTTAGCAGCCATCCCTGCAGGACAAGAAAGCCAAAGCCATCTGAATTACAGGAGACTTTTCAGAGGCCAGAAGACAGCAAGGTCCCCATGGAACTGACAGTGACATGGGCCTGTCCCAGGTTGAGAGCTGTGGATCCCTCCAGGCTCTGCTTGGAGTCTTTGAGTCCAGTTTTCCATCTGACATGACCTCGCTCTTCTGTGGAACTTGCCTTGAGCCCAAAATGTAGCTGAGCTGGTCAGCACCCCAGAGCCAATGACCCCGCTGTGGCAGGAGCTCTCCAGCCCTGAGTGGGAGCCTCAGTATGGGCCTCTAGGTTGTACCCACCTCGTGCACCCCTAGAAGGTCCAAAACTCCTTCTCTTGCCTGCTGGCTGCTCTCTGGGGCAGCACACACTGCTCTGAGGAGCCCCAGTGTTCTGCAAAGTGGATGTGATGATATGAATTGCTGTCTGCAGAGATCACGTGTGCCCAGCGGGTCACAGTCACCAGAGGACCCACAGTTACCAATTCTCAGCTTTGTGTCCTCAGAAGGAACACCCTCTTTCCCCCACCACCTGTGAGGGTGGGGGCAGCTGCAAGTGGCAGTGTCTGTGCACCTAGAGGAAAAGTGAAAGTTGGACTCGTGGTTTCCTATGTCACACATCATTGTGGAGCCTAAATTATAAATAACCCGCAGTCACTGCTGAGAGGTGCGGGGCAGCAAGGAAGGCGGCCTGCAGAGTAGAGAGACAGGAGTATGACAGGTAAGGCAGCTAAGAAACCTGCTCAGCTTCACTTGGGTCCTTCCTGAGTTGCTGGCCAGGACTCCTCAGCTGCAGCATGGCCAGCGTCGTCCTCTGCCTGCTGTCTCGCTCAGGAGAGAGTCCATATGTGACAGAGAAGGAGGTGGGGCTGGGGCTGGAAATGAAGTGTCCTTTGAGCCACTTAAGCCTTTATGAAGTCCGCTAATGTGCTTAAATGAATGCGAGGCAGGTACCTGCTCCCAGGACCTGAGCCATGAAAGCAATTTGCAGTGTAGCTTTCGCTGCTTAGCGCTCCCAGAAGCTCCCACTCCTTCCCAGAGGAGAGCTCGGTTACACGGATGCCTCCGCTGAAGCAGCCTGGTCGGGGCCTTGCCATGCGCTGCAAACTGCAATCTATCTCATAAATGGATCGGAATGTTCTACAAATTACCCACGTTGGTCCCTGGAGGTATCTTTAACTGGGGGCTTAGAGTTGCAAATGAATTCTCCTATGGATGTATTATTCTCTCAAATAGCAGAGAGAGGGGACTAGCTTGTACAATGTCTTCATAGAGCCTGGCTAAATTAGATCATGCAAAGTCTAATGAGGCTTATTCAGTGAAACTAAACAGGTATGAGCGGGTGGCCAGCCCTGACCTGGGCGGCCATCCAAGATGAAGCTCTCAGGTGAGTTAGTTCTAGGCACTATGGCTGCTGTGATCTTTGACACCAGGGAGGTAGAAGTAACCATAGATACCAGCATCAGCCACTGGGCGGAACTCCTGGAGAGATGTATCTTCTAGTAGGCGTTGGACACATGGGCCGCATGTGTATCAGGATAGCTAGCATGGCGGCTATTCTAGTTCGATTTCTGTGGTTGTGATAAAAACTATCAGGACAAAGAGCAACTTAGGGGAGAAAGGTTTCATTCAGCTTAACACTGCGTGCTATTGCCATCACTGAAGGAAGCCAAGGCAGAACTGGAGCAGCTGGTCACATCACATCCCCAGTCAAGAGCAGAGAGATATGAATACACTCGGTGGGCTTGCTTGAGCTCAGCTAGCTTTCTTCTCTCTTACACTATTCAAGATCCTCTGCCTAGGGAATGTGCTGCCCACAGTGGGCTGGTCTTCCTACATCAATTACCAATCAAGACAATCCCCCACAGACATACCCACAAGCCAACTTGATTTAGAGAACTCTTCATCAAGACTCTCTTCCCAGGTGAACCTAGCTCATGTTAAGTCAGCAGTTCAAATGAACAAGCATGGCAGCCTGGCATCATGACAGACCATATTATGCTACAATATAAGTTACTCATTGTTAGAAGGTAGACCAGTCTTCTATTGAATACTACACCTCTTTAAGGTCACTATAGCAGTGGTGGTGGGGAACCTGAGAGTCACTGCAAGAATGGTAGTTTAGAGAGGCAGGGATGTGGCTGTGCAGGCCGGGCTCTGTGGGGCTCTACAGCTCACCCACTGGGGAACCACACTTCATTTAACCCTTCCCACATACATTAGGGTCAAGTAACTCAAGTAACTAATGAGAATGGGCACCTGCAGAGGGGTCTCTTGGTGCACTTCTGTTACCTCAGGGCTCTCTTTAGCCCCACAGGCTGTCTCTCACACACCCTTTCTTCCCTTTCTCTCTGGAGCCCTACACCCCAGTCTCCCTCTTCCTGGTGTGTGGTATCCACACACAGGACCTCATACACAAACTGTTGCAGGTTGTGTTTTAGTGTGAACTGAAGTGATTGTCAAGAGAGGTCTTGACATTCCCAATCAAAATTCCAGCAGGTGATATTTTCTAAAATTGACAAGAGGATTCTGAAATGTATATGGAAATGTAAAGGGCCTGGAAGAGCCAAAGTGATTCTGAAAGAGAAGCAGTAGGATGTGCACACTGTGTGGTCAAAACCTCCCCGGGGGAGGGGAATGCAGAGAGGAGGCGTGTACAGGGGAAGGTACCCAGAACAATGTGCAGGATGGAGTGACCAGAGGCCAGCCATACCCAGCAGGCTGGCTGGGGTTTTACAGACCTGAAAAGGCAACTCCATGGGTAGGAACGGTTTTTCTAACAAACAAGGTCTCAGTAATTTTCTGTCCACACAGAGAATGAAAAGACAAAAGAACACTGGGCCTTAATTCTCTCCACGCACTAGATACTAAAACACAAGCCCTGGGTCTGAATGCCCACTACAGCTGTGACACATGGGGTGGGAAACAGGGAGCAAAGGGCCGCGACCTTGCGGTGTAATAGAGGCCTCAATCAGAGCACAGAAAGCATGGACCATGGAAAAAAACTGGACATGGATTCTATCCAAGTCAGGGCTTCTTTAATACACAGTCCTAAGAAAATACCAAGACAAACTACAGATGGAAGGAAAAAAACCTGCAGAGCAGAACCCCAAAGCATGACCATGTATCCTCCCTCTCACCCCACTAACTATGTATTTATCATGTCTGCTTATCTGCATACTTACTATGTATCTGTTTATCATAAATGCATATGTAATCTTTCAACCTTATATCTCCTTATCTATCATGTATCAAATCTACATCTATCTATCTATCTATCTATCTATCTATCTATCTATCTATCTATCTATCTATTATCTATCATCTACCTATCATCTATCTATGTATCCATCCATCAATCAATCCATCATCTAATCTGTCATCCATCTAGTCTCTCTATCATTGTTTCTCTGTGTGTCTCCTTCTCTTTCTGTGGTTTGAATGAGAATGTTACCATTATGGTGGTTTGAATAAGAACGCCCCCCATAGGTTCATATATTTGAATGCTTAGGGAGTGGCATTATTTGAATGGATTAGGATGTGTGGCCTTGTTGGAGGAAGTGTGTCACTGGGGGTGGGCTTTGAGGTTTCAAAAGCCCAAGCCAGGCCCAGTGGCTCTTTCTTCCTGCTGCCTGTGGATCTGGATGTAGAACTCTCAGTTACTTCTCCAGCAACATGACTGCCTGTGTGTCACCATGCTTCCTGCCATCATAAGGGACTAAACATCTGACTCTGTAAGCAAGCCCCAATTAAATGCTTTGTTTTGTAAGAGTTGCTGTGATCATGGTCTCTTCACAGCAACAGAACAGTGACCAAGACATCCATAGTCTCAAGCATTTACTTGGTTCACAGTTGGTGGTACTGTTTGGAGAAGTTTAAGAGGTGTGGCCTTGCTGCAAGACATGTCACTGGGGTGGGCTTGGGTTTGGAGGTCTCCGCCTATTTCCAGTTTGCTTTCCCTCTACTTTGTGCTTGCAGGAAAGGGTACGAGCTTCCAGCTCCCTGCTCTGGCTGCCATGCTTCCTTTCCATCATGGACTTCACCCTTTGGAATCTTAAGCCAAAGAAAACTCTTTCTTCTCTAGGTTACCTTGGCCATGGTGTTTTATCACAGCAACAGAAAAGCCACTAGTGCACACACCCTATCTCTAATACAGTGCAAATTAAGAATGGATGAAAGACTGAAACAAAAATTTCACAAAAGTAATGTCCAAGGAGACCAAGGAGACCATGGAAAGTGCCTGGCATCACAAGTCCCAGGAAAGAGGCCCAGAAGGACAGTGAGATGTCACCACACACTCACTGGAAAAGCTGTCATTGGAGGCCCAACCACACTGTGTGAGAAGATGAAGAGGAACTTGCTGTGGGATGTTCTGTATGTCAAATGTGTTGCTCTGATTGGTTAGTAAATAAAACACTGATTGGCCAGTAGCCAGGCAGGAAGTATAGTCAGGACAAGCAGAGAGGAGAATTCTGGGAAGTGGAAGGCTGAGGCAGGGAGACACTGCCAGCCGCTGCCATGACAAGGGAGATGTAAGGTACTAGTAAGCCACGAGCCATGTGGCAACTTATAGCCTAATAGACATGGGTTAATTTAAGATATAAGAAATAGATAACAAGAAGCCTGCTGCAGCCATACAGTTTGTAAATAATATAAGCGTCAGTGTGTTTATTTTATAAGTGGGCTGTCAGACTGCCGGGGCTTGGCGGGACCTGGAGAGAGAACTCCAGCTACAGGAACTGGGAACAGAGAATGCTCTGAGCAGTTTGGAAAACCACAGTTAATTCTTTGAGCGTGTTCTGCTGTGGAACCAAGCTATCATACCTAGGCATTTGCTTGCAGCAGGGAAAACGCCAGGAAGGTGACTTAGACATGGACACCAGAGAGGCTTTATTCACTGCCATGAAGTCGCTCCCTAAGAGAGGAAGCGATCAGTCCACTGTGATGGGAAAGCCTTTGGAGTTAGTGATCCTGGGAGTGCAGGGTTCACATGGTAAGCAGACTAGGAAGCAGAGGGAGTGGGGACAGAAACATGGACTGGACCACACCCTCCAAAGGCCAGCAGAACAGGGGAGTAGCCAGCAGGCACAAAGGAGTCCATGGCTGCTGTGTGACTTGTCCTGGAAAGGCATGAACAGATGTCTAGTCACCAGGTGGGGCATCTGTGGCAGACCAAAGAATGAGTCCACCCAAATCTAGCATGTGAGCTAATGACGGTGTTGGGTTACTTACAGCAGCATAGATAATTCAAAGGTCATCTCACAGTTCTACCTCAGCCTGGATGACAAATTTCCCAAAGCTACGTAGATGGAGTCCCCTTTGGGCAATTTCTACCCTTCTAGATACTTTAGCATACCTGACACAGTGTGTGTGTGTGTGTGTGTGTGTGTGTGTGTGTGTGTGTGTGTGTGATCTCAGGTGAGGGTTTGGTGATTTCTTCCTAGTGGGGCCTAAAAGATCTCCTGTGGGTAACCGCACCTGTTCTAATGTAGTAACAACTGTGTTATGCCTGGAAGACAGTGTCCTGTGGTCCACTGATATAAAATTACAGAAAACGACAGCTTGTCCACAGTGCAGGGGTGGGGATTCCAGGGAGTTCAGGGAAGTCTGGAGACAGATAGGAAAAAAGACTTGTTCTCTCTTCACAGGGGTGGTGGCTTCATATGTGTAGCTACTTGATTAAAAAAAACAAGAGGGGCTGGAGAGACGGCTTAGTGGCTAAGAGTGCACACTGCTTTTGCAGAGGACCAGAGCTCAGTTCCCAGCACCCACACCAGGCAGCTTACTACTCCACGTAACTCCAGCTCCAGGGAATCAATTCCCTCTTCTGCCTCCTGAACTCATGAGTATACCCTCTGCCCCATACATATAGACATAATTTTTAAAATAACAAATTATTTTTAAAAAGTAATTTTGACTAAGCAATATTTTCTTTTACATTGGAAGTTCAAAAGTCAAAATTAGTTGTACAGAACACCAGTGTATAACTGGAAGACCTGGAATAATAGTGTGTGTGTGTGTGTGTGTGTGTGTGTGTGTATGTGTGTGTGTATGTGTGGTGGTATCTGATTTTCAGAATACTATTAAAATGAACATTCAACATTAATATTTATTGTTTTTATTTTTCTCATGTGATTCAGACTGGCCTCATAGTCACTATGTTGCTGAAGCTGGCCTTGAACTCCTGATCCTTCTGCCTCTCCTTTCTAAGTGCTGGGATCATAGGTGGGTACCATGACCAGCGTGCTTCTATGGTCACACCTATTGTTGATTAAAAACATGGAGTCCCCATACAAGAGCCAGGTAGGAGTCGGCCCCAGCTACAGCCCTGGTAGGACAGGGGTAGCACCTGTCTGTCCCTTGGGAAGGAGGACAGGGGACACTTACCACGGAGGGGCAGAGGCAGCTGGATACTCACTGGTTTCAGGGGGCTGCCTGAGGCATGGGGTTTGTTGGCATGCAGATGCCCCAGCTTCCTTCTGTTTCTTAACCCGTGGGAAATAAAGAACACACTTTTAGCTAAATGAGAACGGAGGAGCGTTTGGGAGGAGCGTTATGAATTATATGTAGACCACCAAATAAAATTCAATTTTCAGGTAATGTGAGGTTGTAATGCAGAGGGAGCAGCTACTTTGCATATCACAGGAGACAGTGGGTAATAAGGCAGGAGGCAGGACCGACGACTGATCTGTCGCCGGTGAGACTGGGATTGTTTCTTTCCTTCCTCCTCTAATCGCACATTGCAGTGTTGATTCAGAACACGGCAGCCCATGAAAAATGTCACCGTTCTGCCTACAGTGCGCATCTGCCGGCAATTGCAGCGAGCGGCCCTGCACAGAAAGGGTGATAAGGCACTCCATCCCTCCATGCTCAGCAGGTTCCCCATTTCCTCCTGCAATTACACATCAAACTGTTTTAGCTTCACAGACCCTGGCTCTATAAATGGCCCGAGGCAGAGAGCCGCCAGGCAGAGAAGCGGCTTCAAAGCAGAGTGGGGACTCAGGTATGAGGTGGGCTGTGAAGTGCCAAGTCAAGCCCTTGGCTCTTCAGGCACACCCCCAGGCAGCCGACCCTAAGATGTGCCCCAGAAACCACTCTCTACTTATCTTTGCTTAATGCAATTAGCAGAGAGCTTAGGGAAAGTGACGGTGGTTAGGACACAATTGAAGGCACCTCAGAGCCACAAGTCCTAAGACAAGCAGTGGGCATTCCTGGGAACCTTAGAGAGTCAAGGTCTTGACTCTGGAAACCTGCTGGCTCAGTATGTCCATGTCCAGGGTCTGTTTGCCAGTCATCTCCAGGTGAACAGCATGGCTCCAGGCCACATGGTACTCAGGAAGCTTGAGTTTCTGGGCTTTTCCCAAGGATCCTCTTACCTCAGATGCAGACAGGCTCTGAGGAAGCTATAGAGGCACAGCCTTTTGAAAACTCTGCCCATCTGACTGTCCATCCATCTACCCATCTACCATTTATACAACTATTCATTTATTCATCTAGAAAAAAATCTATGTATTCTGCTCCTCCATCCATCCATCTATCCAGTCACCATGCACACATCCACCTCTTCATTTACCTACCCACCCATCCATTGATCTATCATCCATTTGTTTGAATATCCACCCACTGTCCATCCATCCATCCATCCATCCATTGATCTATCCATCCATCCAATCATCTGTTTTCCCCTATTCATTTATTCATCTATCCATCAAAAACATCAGCCAGCACTCTGCTTCCCCTCAGCCTCTCAGCACTGCTTCTTGCTTTGTGTCTCCAGTTCTCCTGCCCAGAGGACACGGAGTCGGCACCCACCAAGGAAAATGTGACCCAACAACTCTAACTTCTCTGTAGTTGTGTCCTCTTAAGTCTTAGCTGCTTGGGTGTTTCAGGCTCTTTTCCCTGTTCCCTTCCTCTGTAACATAACCTTTGCTTTGGGGTGACAGTCTGGTCCCAGCTGCTCTGCTGCATTGGAGCTGAAGTAGCTGTTAGACATGGAGCTGAGTGCCTGGAGGGCAGGGTGCTGCTAGGAGAGAGACAGATAAGAAGTGACTGCGATGAATGGGGTGTGGAGTAGGCATTTCCAGGCAGGACACAGAGAGGGAGGCACAGCCTAGAGGCTCCAAGCACATGATCCTGATGAGGACACTAGACAAAACAGTATGATGACATAGAGAGGGACAGGTGATGAGGAGGAGTGAGAGATGTGGCTGGATGGGATGGGAATTGTCAGGTGGACCAAGCCAACAAGCAAACCAATTTCAGTTAGAAATCTGCTGTAGGTGACAGATGCAGAGAGCCATGTGAATGTGGGGCCAAAGGTCATCCAACTGCTCCAAAACCCAGGAGAAAAAGCACCGGTGTCGCTGGCTTTTGGTCTGCTAATATTAAAGAGAGGCCTGCAGAGAAACAAGCCAGTGAGCCCCTCCAGGGAGGCAGCATGGGACAGGACTTGGCAGGACGGAGCCAGGTGCCCAGCACAGTGCAGTCCGAGGGCAGTGCCTCTCTTCCTCTCGGAGCATGTGTCAGGAAGAGATGCGGCGGGCTCCTGCATGGCTTTTAATTTCTTGTTTCAAAGACACTGGCTCAGAAAATGCTTACTTCCTGATTTTTCTTCTTCCTAGTTAGACTTGGAGAGTCTGTCACACAAAGTGCTTATTTCAGTCACAAATGAGTGGCATGAACATTATTAAGGAAAATCATCACCTACCTGGAACACAGTCCCAAGAGCAAAAATCGCTAACAACCCAGGACCACACAGATTTGCAGGAAAGGACTCAAACAAGAGTCCTGTGGAGAAGCATGCTTGGGTTCTGAAATACTCAACATGGGAGCACATGGCACATGCATACACAGTGTCCTTCTGAGGGGGTCCATCCAGCCTGGAGTGCCAGCCAGAAGCCTCACACTTGTGGCTTAATTCTTGGGAGGAAACTGTTGTTTCAAGCCTTCCTCTGCCTTTGAAAGAGTCAATTTCCAGGGTCACTTCTGAGGATAAGGCAATACTGCAATCTAGAAAAGCTGGGGATGGCCAAACTCGCATCCACAATTGCATTCTCAATGAGAATTTTGCAGAGAAACTGTAGGAGTTCCTAACGCCTACAGCAGTAATGCCGGTGACAGGAAAGTGGTCAGTAGGTGACACCCTTATTGTTCATAGCTGAAATTTGGAACTGAGGAAGAGGCAGGGTCCAACAGACCACACAGGGACACAAGGGCCCACTACCACCCTATATGTAGAGGCGTGCTCAATGCCATCTGACAGTGGGGATGCACCATGGCTCATATGATCCCAGGCATGTCAGGGAATAGACGTTGTCTTATCTTTGATCCATTAGATGGTTTAATTTGACAAACGAAGTCCCCACCCATGAGATTACAACACTTAGCTGTGTCAAAGAATGAGCTCTCTCCTTCTGTTGTCAGATTCAGAAGAACACATGCACATGAAATTGGAAACTTTCATTAACCATATATCACCTCCCTCTGCAGTCTTCTACATCACTGGTTGCTTTCTTCATAAAATTAATTCCTCTCCACAAGTCTTTACCTGCAGACAGTTTGTTAGCCAGAAGTGTGACTCCCAGCAGCCTTCCCTGGAGGGAAGCAGTTAGCCCTTCCTGACTTGTGCTAGGCCCTGATTTATTATAGGAGGATGATGAGGTTGCCCTCAGTTTTCAGGGTGGTTCTAGGGCCTCGGTACACCCATGAGTGATCATCATGCTGTAAGCACAGTTAGTAAGCACAGTGTGTCCTCAGCAAGAGAGCCTGGACCAGGCTACCGAGGTTTCTCAACCCTCTCACAGAACTGAAAGCCATGATTGTGTGTCTCAAGGCTAATAGGACAATAGCTATGGCTTCCTTCTCTGGATGCTCCTCTGATGGGCTGGCTATGCCTCAAAGGTCCCTCTGTGCCCGGTCTCCTCCATTGGCTGCTGTGCCCAGGATGCCACCTCTGTCCTTCCACCAGGCTCATACCCAACTGTCTTGCATGTGGTAGCTTCAGGCTCGTGGTACTGTTCACTTGTGTCTCTCAACTCCTGCTCTAGAGCCTTGTGTGGTGGGTGCAATTCCCAGCGGCCATGGCTGGAGTCTCAGGCGAGAAAGTGAACTCCACACAGTCTCAGTATAGCACTGAACACAAAGAACAGGAATAGCTTGGTGTTCTCAAGAGGAGTAACAGGTGTGACCCCAGCTCTGGCCCAACAGATCTGGGCTCTGTGGACTCTTCTTGGAATTGACCTGAATCCTGAGTGAGAAGTCAAGGTCAGGCCTTCTTTCTTATGGCCCAAGGGTGAAGCTGTAAAGGCATCTCCTGCAGAGAGGGCCCGGGTCTCAGAGAGCAGTCAAATTTAAAACTCATATTCAGGACAAGACTGCACATGGTTGGTGCCATTCTTGTCCTCAAGTATTTTTGGTCATTGTGCTGTGTCACAACAAGGAGTAGGTCTGAGTTTGGTGGCTGTGGGGATTCCAGGGGGTAAGAAGCATAGGGGATCCTTGGGCTATGTCAGGACAGTCCTGGTTCAACCCAAGAGGGCAGGAGCCTGGGTCTTGAGAAGTAACTGACAGCTCAAAGTAGACATCCAGTGGGTGGGGAGATGGCCTCTGATTTTCCCAATACCTCCTATCTCCAGAAAAAGTGGGCACACTGAACTCAGTACATGGACAGAGCTACATGCCCCACTTCTGGTATGACCTGCACCCTGAGGTCTCTTTGCCCTTTTCAATTGTAAAGCTCTTCTATCCCAAAAGAGAACCAGTCCCTCGCCCACCCCGATCCCCAAAGCTCCCTTTTGTATCTAGCTTCTGTGGAGTACATCAAAGACGACGTGTATTGCCCTGCTCTTCTTGGTGACCTTTGCTCTGTCCAGGTTTATGACGTCTCCTCCTGTGAGTGGATGGAATAATCACTATGTTCTCATATTATTTTCCTGATAATTTCCTGGGATTGAAGTACAGGGAACAGGAAGCAAAGAGTGCTCTGTGGGAGGAGTATACCACAAGGTCAGAGGGGAGGAGACACTCATTCTCTGACAGTCTGCTCCATGTCCCACAACTCATAACTGGCTCTAGATAGAAGAGGAAACTCCACACAGTTTGTTGGAGGCAGGAGAAAAAGGAGGGGGGAAGAAAGACATGGGAGGAAGAAGAGGGAACAGGAAAGAAGGAAGGAGGGGGAGAGGGAGGAATAATGGGGAGGGGGCAGAGAAGGAAGGGGAGGAAGGAGAATGAGATGGAGGTGGAAAGAGAGGAGGAAATGGACCCAGAGACAAGGCTGTGGAGGTCCTGGCTGCAAGTCCTTCTGGGACTAGGATCTGCTTGTCCACAGTGTCCACAGTCTTCTCTGCCACCTTACTGTCCTACTGAACAGCAGTTCAGGGCTCAAGTAGCTGCACTGTCTCCCAGTCTGTGCTTCCACTGGCCTCCCCAGCTCTGCCTCGCCCTTTGTTGTCCATGCTTGAGACTAATACCATTCTAAATCCAGTCACACAAGATGAACTCAAAGTTAGCCACCCAGTGGGGATATAACAAGGGCCATGTTGGAAAACTACACTCCCCATTTCCATCACGGTATGAAATGGAGAGGAACAGTGGTGAGAACATTTAACCAGTGAAATCAGAGACCGAGTTAGCCTCAGTGCCAGGGTGGGGTTGGGAAGTAGAGGATGGACAGATGCATGAGTTCCTGGGTAGATAGATGGATGAGTGGGTTGGTGGGTGGATGGACAGATTGGGGAACATATAAGTAGGCAGGTGTATGGATGAATGAGTAGATAGGTGGATGAATGGTGAGCAAATGGTTGGGTAGATGGATAGATGGATTGGTGGATGTATAGACCAATGTGTAGATGGATGGATAGATGAATGGCAGGTCCATGGATACAAGGATAGAGAGTGGATGAATCACTGAGTAGACACATGGAGTGGTAAATGAATTAGTGGGTAGGTGGATGGATGGATAGATGAATGCATGGCTGAACAGATTGGTTAATGGATAATTAGATGTTGGATAAAATGGATGGGTGAGTAGGTGTGTGTGAGTGGGTGGGTGGATGGATGGGTGGTGATTGTATGGATAGATATATGGATAGATAGGTATGTAGATGCATGGATGAGTAAGTGGGTGACTGTATGGGTGGATAGGGAGAGGAACTGGCAGATTGATGAGAAGATATATGGGAGGATGAATGGATGGGTGGGTCAGTGGGTGAGTAGATGAAAGAACAGATGGACAGGTGGTAGGTGCAGGGTAGGTTGGTGGGTGGGTATATAGATATATGTATGGATGAGAAGGTAGGTAGATTGATGGGTAGGTGGGTGAGAGGGTGGATGAATTCAGATGTTATTTCTTCTACTAGCTCATAGGAAACACATTGTGTTACCAGGTGTCTCTATAACGCTAACCTGTCCAGCCTGAGGTGAGAAGCAGTGGCCACATAGCCAGCAGCCCAGTCAGTCCTAACTGAAGCTCCCATCTTTGCCCCGTCCTGAGATGCACATATTCAGGTGGTTGACTTGGCATGTGTGAGGCACCTCGTTCTCTAGAGAACTTTTGGAGGTGCCAGATCAAAGGGCCAGGGCTCTACAAATCATTCACACTGGTCTGCTTTCTGAAAGTTTGACTATTCTGAGAAACTTGTGTTTCTGTCTCTCTTTGTCATTGCCACAGTGGGAATGAATACCAGAATACCCCAGACATACATTCTCTTGTTCCTGGAGCCTGCAGGATTATAGACCCAACGCTTCCGAGTGATTCTTGGCCCTGCTAATTTCGTGTCCAGCATCCCTCACCCCTGCCTGCCTTGGCTATGCAGTGCTTCTCACCTGCTTCTCATGCAGGCACTGATGAGATGGAAGAGGGAAGCACCACCTTGGTACCAAGGAGGCACAGATTCAGCAGCCCTGGCTCTCCAGTTCATTCACCTCTCCAGAAGGGCATCATTGGTCTCAGGTGACTAACTGTCCTTGAAACTGTATATAATGAATTATGAACCTGTTTTGGTTCCATATGGTGAGGGATGGACCCCTGCTCAAAGAGTGTTGTGGGTGTGTGTGGCTTCTCCCTCAGTCCCAACTGCCTGGACACCAAACCTCATGCTGGTAGCAAGCAAGGGAGGGCTCAAGGCAGCAGCACTGCTTTGGCTCTTGTGGTAAGACAATGGTATCTCACAGTTACCACACAAAGTGTCCCAAGTCATGTGATGGTGGTGTGGGGCCTCTGTATATGAGCCAACTCAATCTGGGCTCAGAAGACGGACAAATCTGAGCACACCCACACTGCTTTCCACCTGGCACATTCCTATATAACAGGCTTCAGAATCCCAGATGCCACATTAGCATGAAGGGCCTAGCAGTGGGATATGGAGGCAGGAAGAAATGCGTCTGAGGCCAGTTTGAGCTACAGGAGTGGAGAAGCCTGCCCAGGTTTGGCACCATGGAAAGCACACATGTGTGTGGTATCCATGTCCCAGCAGAGACCTGGGGCTCCTTAGCCTCAAACCATCCATCTGGGATCCAAAAGGACATGGACACTTGTAATGTCAGAAACCCTACCTTCCACTCATTGTAAGAGGATGGCTCTGCACAAAGGGGGACAAAACAAACAACAAACAAAACCTCTGAGGTTCCAATATGGAGTGTCCACCGCTCCCCAACAGGAATCTATTCCCAGGAATGCCCCAAGGAGACACAGTTCTATGGCTTCCACTCAGTGTAGAAAAAAGAAAGAAAGCTCTCCCAAATGCTGCATTCTAACTCTCAGACCATCACAGCTGGAAGGACTTCGGAGTGTGAGTTAGCAAAGTACCTTGAGGTGGGGGAGGACCCTGGCTACCTGGGTGTCCCTAAACACTTTCCCACCACACACAGGCTGAAGAACACACTAGTAGACAGGAGAAATATTCTACTCTCAGCCACGCAGGATCCGGAACTGTCCCAACCAAATAGCTGGGAACCTCTGAAAACAGTGGGCAAGTGTTCCCTGGGAATGAAGATCATGAAGGCTTTCTCATCTATACCCAGATGAAAGTTGGATTTATGTGACAAGTCACATTTGGGTCTATATGAGTGTGTATGTGTGTGTGCCTGTCTGAGTGTGTGTATGTGTGCTCATGAGCACAGCCAATGTGGGAGCAGACTCTATGTCACAGAGAGCAGGAACACGACCCACAGGAAAGCTAGGCAGAGGCCAGCTCTATGGTTTTGAGTAGCAAAAGGCTTTAGCCCCCTGCACTATGGGCAGGAAGAGATACTTTGGGTACCCTAGACTGCATCCCAGAAGGACAAACACGCCATCTAGGAAAGGCTTTGGTCCGTGTGTAAATGGCACCAGGAGAGGAAGGCAGGTTTCCCTCAGTTGCATCATTCACAGAAAACAAATGTTGAGAAAGGACTCTGGGCAATCTGGACACACAAACATAAGTGCCACAGCTTGCCCATGGCATCTCCTGCCCCTGGGCACCTGTGTCAGGATAATCAGGGCTCTGGAGTCAGATGCTCTGGGCCACAATGCAGACATGGAGCCCTGGGTCTGCTGAGAACAGAGTGCAGAACACATCTGCTACCCCTGGAGATGTCAGAAAAGCAGGAAGTGTGGATGATCTACTAACCCACGTGCTGCCCGCCTGGAGGAGAGTGAAAGGTGTGAAAATCCAAGCAATTAACCCACCTTCCCAGAGAAGTGCCACTGTTCAGGACTTGTGCAGCTGTTCCTGCTTTTGGGAGTGGGCTCAATCAGGCACAGCAGAGAAGAGGGTGTAAGCACAGGGATGCTTCATCCTGAGGCATGCGATGCCCAGCCCAACCCTTGCCACAGTCTCAGCTCCAGCCCCTGGGAGTCTGAGTTGCACTTTGTGGCCAACAGTATGTGAAAAGACGGGAAAAATGTGAGCTTTTCATTAGCACTTAACTGAGGCTGTCAGTCACCTAATTGCTTCAATAAAATATAATTAATTAAGAATAACATGTGGAGCCATTCGAATAAGCTACAGAGCGCACGCTGCAACCTCTGGATTTTTTTTCCTGATGCGCAGCGTCCTGTCAAACACTGTGGCTGTAGTCAAAAAAAGGGGGACCAGCACTTCCTCCTATCAGTCACATCAAGTTTCCCTTTGCCCTGTGGGTGTTAGAGATAAAGACAATTTAATGTCTGCTATCTTTCACGAAGAAAGAGTTTCTGGAAGATTCAGGGAATAAACTGAGGGTCTCTGGGGAGTGGGTCCAGGAACTCTAACAGTGGCAGTCCATGCAAGCATATGGCCATCTGGGGCAATGCAGAGTGTGGGACCTGAGGAGAGGCAGAGTGAGGGCGTGTGTGGAGTCTCTCCTAGTCTTGGTGGTCTGGCTTCCTCATGGAATTGTATTGGGGTTGTTGCCTTGTTGCCTTGACATGTGGGGAAGGGGGCAGGAAGTGGTCATTGCAAGTTTCCCATCCCCTGGGGAGCTGTCCACATACTTCGGAGAGTGAGGATTACCCACAAGGAGCAAAGTGCCAGGGACTCAGAACACTCCCAACCCCCACAAAGAACAGCAGCTACTCAGCAGGGAGGACAAGCCTGGGTGTGTATTTTATTGCACCCCAAAACTCACCGAGCTAAAATGAGACCCAGAAGTCGCCAGTTCAAGAGAACTAGAGTGGTTGGGGGTGATACATAGTCAGCTTCCTCCTGTTCCTCTGCATGTGCTCTCTCTGTCTCTGTCTCTGTCTGTCTCTGTCTCTGTCTCTCTGTCTCTGTCTCTCTGTCTCTGTCTCTGTCTGTCTCTGTTTCTGTCTCTCTGTCTCTGTCTCTGTCTCTGTCTCTGTCTCTGTCTCTCTCTCTCTCTCTCTCTCTGTGTGTGTGTGTGTGTGTGTGTGTGTGTGTGTGTGTGTGTGTGTGTGAGTGAGCGAGCTTCAAGCTTACTTCATGGCCCAAAGTACTGACTCAACTCCAGCCATTATTCAGGGTTCCACATCTACTAAAGGGGGGAGATGGTGGGAAGAAGAGGAAAAAAATAGGAAAAAAATCATTTTTCAAGAAAGTCCACCAAATATTTCTGCTTAATTGCAGGGTCAGGGCTTGTTCACAGAGCCATACCCATTGTAAAGCAAGCCTAGGAAATGAGCCCTTGGTCTGATAGATAATTGTCCTAAGATCTGTGGGACTGTAAGTGAAGAAGAGAGAAAGATACTTGCTTTCGTGAACTGCACCTAGTGGCGAGTGTGGAAGCAGATGACCATCTTGTCTCTTTCTTTGTAACCCAATTAACAGGTTTCAGGTCCAGCGGGGCCTGTGCTCTAAGGTGGGTGCCTGGTATTGATATCCAGCGTCAGAGGACTCTCCCTTGCCTACACTCCAAACAGCAACCACACTGCTGCCAACTGGCTTCCCCGGCATGTCTGTGGGCAAGATGGTTGGGAAGTATGAGATTACAAGTTCTTGAGAATGATGGTCAGCCTTGAAAGATGTTGGGTGCTGAAGACTTGGGGTTCACTGTTCAACACAAAGAGCCCTTCCTCACATGTGTGATGCAGCCACACTAGGGAGCCTGTGGGTTGAAGAAGCTGGGTGGACGGCACAGTGCATGGTGACCAAGAAGGATGGGCCACAGGCCTGGCCGACATGATTGCTGCTCCAGAAGCAGTGGCTGGCACAGGGCCCAAGAAATGAGAAGTGGTTGTGGGGTCATTAAGTTTGCAAGGCTGTGTCAACAAAGAAACTAATGTTCTCACACTGCTTTATTCTTCAAAGAAGGCCTGGACAGAGATGCAGAGAGACTCCAGACAGCACACACCATGGACCCTGAGGTTCCTGTCCTCTGGGGCTGAGGCTGAGGCTTCAGTTTCTTGGGACTGAGTGATAAGGAGAAGCCCCCACAACCCCCCTCACTGTGCATCTTCTCTGACACCACCTGTGATCTCCAGGGAAATAGCTGCTACCCTAGGCCTAAAGCACAGGATCAGGGCCTCCACAACTGTGAGAAAAAGAACCCTTTCTTCCTCCTAACAGAATTGTCTCGGGCCTTCTGTTATGTTAATGGACACAACTCTGAGTGAGATAAACCTTTTTTTCCCCTGTAAGCTGATGTCTCTGCCTTTTGTTACAGTAAGGGAAAGCTAGCTAACAGTGAACTGGCCTCGTTTAATTAGTCTGGGCTTTAAGAGATAAAGACAAAACTCTACTCCAGAGAACATCCACAGGAGCAGGCCTTGGCTTAGACTGTGGTGCCCTTTCCTCCTGGCCTCTTCTAGCCACACAGGCTGGTGCTCAGACTAGCCAGATCACCACAGCATGAGCCTGGTTGTCCCTTTTTTCCTCCCTTCAGGAACACATGTCCTGTGGGGATGTTTCCATGGACAGCCCCAGCTAATCAGAGCCTACTTTGCTCCTGTCACTCTTGTAAATGACATCACTCAAATACCAGGACACCCTCTGCTTCCCTTCCTCTGCCCCTGGGCAGACAGAACGCTCAGGATACCATGTCTGTTATACACAAGCCACACAGCCAGAATGGCCGTCTCTCAAACACAGCGACAGACTCCATAAATATTTAGGTTTGGGATGTTTGGAGGCATACTATCAATTCTGGGATAACACTTCACACAGGTACAGGTACACCCAGATGCTTGTTCAGTCCTAGCCTGGGAATTATGACCTGCAGAGGAGCTCTGTGAGACGCAGGGCCTGAGGCAGGCTGTGTGGGCAGCCTCTGCTGGAGAGGTGGACATCAGCTGGCCCTGGAAGATAGAAGAGAGGATGCTGGGAGGAAGGACATACCGTACAGGGGTGAGGTCATGGGTACGGGAAAGTACTTAGGAGAAAAGACACTCCCAGAAGCCCTGCTTCCTTTGGGATCCCTACCCCTCCAGACAGCTGGGGTGTGGCTCCAGGCAGGGAGCTTGTTCCATTCCCAGGACTTCAAAAAGTGACAGTAACATCCACTGACCCCCTGGCGTGTGAGAGCAGCTGCCTCCTCTCTCTCCTGCTTCTCAGAGCTCAGCAGTGGTGTCAGCACATAGGCAGTGACTGTGTGCTCTTACAGGCATGTGGTACAAAGACCAATGTTCTGAGAATGTAGTGGTACCATGAAACATCTAACACCTGAGATCACCATGGTGATGGCGATGTGGATGGAGATGAGGGCTGATACCCTGCTGGGCGCATTACAGACCCAATTACTGGAAGAGGAATACCCAGGCAGGACAGGCCTGCCATGGTAGAAAAAGCAGGTGCCATAGGCACTTACCAGGGGGCATTGTGGGATGTGGCTAGTGGAGTGGTTTCCAGCTCTTCAAAGCCAAGCTGTGCAGTCTTGGGTCATCCAATTAACCTCTCTGCGCCCAAAGTTACTTAGTCTTGGATAGTGGCATTGTGTATATATGACTCTGAATGTTGTATGTGTCAATACTGGTGAAACATTATTTAAGTCATTCCCCTTCCTATGACAAGGACCCAATAAATGTGACCATTTTTTTTTTTTAAGCTATTGGTGGCATTGGTGGCCACGGTTCCTGAACACTGACCTCTGCTTTAGGCCGGCTCAGTATGTTATATGATCTCATTTCACTTTACAAACATCTGGCTGGCCAGCTAGCCGTGACTGTTAAGGGGATTTATCAAGTCCTGTTTCCAACCCTGGACATCCTGCCTCTCACTTAACAGCTGTGCTGTCCACACTCAAAACTGGACTTGGCTGAAGTACACACTCAGGAAAATGGGCAGTGAATGACTAAGCTGGGGAGAGACCTCACTTAGACTCAAAGCCAGTAAGTATCACTTTAGGGTGGTTTCTCTGATGCTAAACAGAGCCCCAGTCTTGTCAGTCTCTGGGGCATCATGTAGATACTCCTGGGTGATGGTGGTCCACACCTCCTGTCCCAGGCACATGAAGATGTTCTTGTTACCCCAGGTGAATCCTATGAGGAACAGTAAGTGATGTCTCTGGTGTGGGTGAGGGAAAGATGCTCTCATTCACTCCTCTTTGCCTGTGGCAGGCAGGAAGGCTGGCCTTGAGGGCATGAGAGCAGGAGAGCTGGTCCTGCCCCTTGCTACCTGCTGCATTGGGTGAGTTAGCTGGGGTAGTTCTGGAGAGCTTGCCCTGGTGTTAAGGATGAGGAAGAGCTAGCTGGTGGGCTGACCAACCCAGCTATCACTCAGGCACAGAACCAGGGCTATGAGTTGGCCTACCCCAGCATTCACCCCATCTATGAACTGCTGGAACACATGAAGGAACTGGTCCTGCAGACCCAAAGCGGCAAGATCTCCATGACACAGGGCAACAATAGGATAGCCAAGAGGAGTCCCAGTGAGGATCCTGTATTGATGCTGCAGCAGAAGCCAGAGGCCTCGAACCAGACCAATGACTCATTGCAATGAACATTTGTGAGAAAAGACATATGGACCAAAGGATATATTGTGTGACTCACTGCATCATGCTACAGCTTCCACAACAAGATTTTTTTCTTTTTAATTTTAATTTTATTTTATTTTATTTTTTGGGGAGAGGTTACAAGGGCAGAGGGCAGATATGAAGGGACAGAGAGATAAATGGGATCAGGATGCATGTTATGAAATTCACAAAGAATCAATAAAAAGTTAAAAACAGTTATAAAGGACCCCAAGATTTTACTTTTATGAGTTACAGCTATTGGTATTGATTATAGTCTCAATTCAGTAAATTTATTTAATGCATTTATTAATATACTTCAACATAACTTTAAAATGATTATATGCAAATAAAATAATTTTGTTTAAAAAAGGTGAAATTTCCCAGATGAAAAGTGTAATGATTCATATAAAAATTCAATAAACATGGAAACATAATAATAGTAATAATAATAATAATAAAAGAGTGCTATCTCTGTGGCCTCTCTGAAGCAAGAGTGAGTGAGCCCAGGTTGCTGAGATGATGGACATACTCTCCCACAGAGATGTATCTAAATGGCTGTATAAGAAATAGAAGGAAAACCAGAGGGGTTAATTACTGAGGGGCCAGCAGGTGTCCAGTATGGCACTGCCCCGACATGGATCCCCCTGTGACAAGGACGATCCCCAGGAGAGAGGCTCAGCCATGTCTCCCGGGCCCTGGTTATCCGCACTCCTCCCCATAGGTCCTCTGCATTCCTCATCTGGTCGTTACGGAGTCGAGAGACGGTGGAGTGGGACAAATGGGAGACTAACGCACTTGACATTTCTAAGAGCTGTGGGGGTGGGGAGCACCCCATGAAATCAACACTCAGTATTGCGTTTCTGGTGATAGCTGTAAGAAATTCCAAGGGTCTCAGAAAATGTCAGATTTAACAGCATGGGGAAATGTCTTCTGAGTTGGAAGATGAGAACTCAAGGGGGTTAGATTAACAACACGGCCCAACATTTTACCAAGTAATAGGACCATATTTCCCCTTTATGGGACGCTGCTCAGGGCGATATTTAATCTCCTGAGCTTAATGAACTTTTAAAACTACTCGGTGAATACTCAGAGCTGTGACAAGCCCTGTCATAAGATAAATCCAGCTGCACTTCAATGGACTGTATCATTTTTGTTATTAAAAAAGGTTAATTTTAATACTCAAGGAACTCACTTCTCTGGAAAATCATGCCAGAGTCTGGAACACTCCGTCCTGGTGGCTCCTTGTGACAGTGCATACTGAGCAGGAGGAGTGACAGTGAGCAGCTCTTTGGTAGGTACATCTGCTTTTAGAAGAATCTGGAAACGGACAGCAAAGCTCACCCATGAGAAAAACAAGCCGGGACTTGCTCATGCCCTGCTTTGGGAACAAGGTTGAGGTCCCATCCTGGTGGTGGGGCCAGCAAAGTTCAGGTTAAGATAGGTGAGGGGTGTATTATTTGTCAAGACAAAGTGGCTGTGTCCCACCCCAATCTACACAACACTCTTTCTGCTAAGTTCTGTGGTATTTCACAGAACGCCCGGGTGTCCATGTATGAACCATGCAGGCTCCAGAGCACATCTGAAGTAGTTCATTTTCTTGCAGCTATGATAAGACACCCAACAAACAGCTTGGGGGAAGGAATTGATTTTGTCTCAGAGCTCCAGGGTACAGTCCCTTGTGGTGGGGAGTCATGGCATGGGGGGGGCAGTTGATCATATTGTGTCCACAGTCGGAGAACAGACTGCAGTGAATGCTCACGCTCGCCTCATTGTCTTCTTTTTATAGTGAAGCCCCCTGCCCAGGGAGTGATGTCACCCATAGTTAGGATGGGTGAAGACCCAACTCCATTAATCTAATCTAGAAACTTCCTCACAGACATGCCCAGAAGTTTGTCTCCATGATGATTCTAGACGCAACATGCCAAGTTGACAGTCAATATTAACCTTTACAGTGGCCAAGAGGTCACAGCTGTCATATGGGCAGTGATCCTCAGTCTTCATTGACCAGGATGACCTTACCGCATGGAGCCACCAAAGGCCTCTTCCTACCCTCTCTCACTGTTAGCTTTCTACAGAAGGCAGTGTGGGAGGATGCCAGGTAGAAAATAATTTTGAGTCCTGCAGGCCAGGGGAGCCTGGTCTCTCTAGCTACTTTGTGTCCCCGAGAACATGCCTCAGGGAAACTGCTCCGTGCAGGCAAGCAAATTGGTTGCACGGAGTGTAATGAGGGATATTGTCTTACCATTCTAATTTCAGTCCATCCACAGGACAGTCTGCCAACCCAGGAGATTCACTTCACCTGACAACTCTTCTGCTTGCATTTCCTAAGGGAGACGGAGCAAGCCACAGAAGCCAACTCAGGGACCATTTCCATAAACAACAAGGTACATGGGTAACCAACACAATTCCTCACTTTTGAAGAAAGAACTTCATTACATAATTGCTGGGTCCTCCTGCCCCACAGGGAACATTCTGGAAATGTACAGAGGGTGTTGGGAAGGTGACATGTGTCCAGTTTTGACAATGTTCCTCATGCCCGCAAAGCCAGGCATTGGCCTTAGGGCACAGTCACCTCAATCCCATGAGGGAAGAGCCTTGGCTAGTGATCCCCAGTGAGGCCCAGCTGTGCATAACCATTCTCCTGCCCCAGGTGTTAGACACAGCATGTTGGGAAAGTTCCCAGCTGGCACAGTCTAGCTCTGACTGGCTCCAGGCCCTGGACATATCCCTCATGCCCTCTTGCCCTCAGCATCCTGATTGTATCGATTTGTATAGATTACCACATGCTTGTGCTTTCTCATTTGGCAGCTCAGAGACTGGGAACATCCCAGGAGTGCTTTCTAGAACATTCTTGGAGTGTTCAAGTGCTCTAAATCTGGAAGGCAAGAGTAGATATTCAAATTGGCAAGAAAAAGTTCCTGTATGCAGAACTAAGACGCAGAAGGAGCAGTGTGCTGGGCCTGAGTCCCTCCTAAGAGCCACTGCTGACTTCTCCCAACATTGCAGTAGCTGGGTGTACTTTAAATAAGTAATTTTTAACTACAGCATTATCTTAGAGAACTTGGCAAGTTGAAACTAAGAAAAATCAGCTCTGAGCTAATGAGTTAGATCAGAATTTCTCAAACCGACATTCTGGGTCGATAACTTCAGGGTTTGGAACTGGGGCAGTGTGTGTGTGTGTGTGTGTGTGTGTGTGTGTGTGTGCTTAATCATGTGTGGTGGGATATTAAGCAGTGTTTTTGGCCTTCCTGCACCTACTGGATGGTAGTGGTACCCAACATCCAGTCATAACAACCAGAAATGCCAGATATGGTCATGTATGTGGGGCCCTAGAGCGAAGCCTGAACCCTTGTGAACACTGCCATGGTATGATGCCTCCATCTTTCATAATGCATCTGTCAATCAAGTCATCAGCACATATCTGAAGCACCTACTATGTGACAGGCACTAGGTGAGGCTGCAAGGTGCTGCTGTGAAGAGAAGCCTGTGGTCACACTGACAAATAGACTCCTGGAGCCCAGGGAACTGACACATTCATGAGACTTGCATGGAGCCTACAAGAGCTTGGCCAGCATGAGGTGGCATGTGACAAGGAGCATATAGGACAGACCTGCTGGTCATCAGGCAGCCAGTCCTGGAGGCCAGTGGTGGGAAGTAAAGAGAGGAAACAGAGTCTCTGCTTCCTCAGCCCCTGCTATTGCCACCTACCCTTGCACAGCCACCACTATGCTGGGGATGACCAAGGACATCTGCTCACTTAAAGAAGAGCTATTTTCTTCTGCAGAAAACAAAAGCAAAAGCTAGCACCAAAGACCTTGATCAGTTTAACCCTACATGAAGGAAAACAGTCACTGGATTCTTTGACTCAACACGTTCAGTTTTTAAAATATCTCTGGAGGGGATAAATTTCAAATGCAGAATGATTTAACAAAAAGATTTAATGTCAAGGCTGTTTATACCAAAGCAATTTATAATTGTGAAAAGTCAAAAGAAAACATGAAGCATTAGTTATGTATGGCCTGTGGCAAGGTGAGGTCTGTGCTTTGGGTGTAGCTTGATTTCCTGAAACAGCTCCAGGGGATGTTGTTACATGAAAAGAGTGGAACACAAGAATGTAAAGGATGTATGTAAATCTGCACATGTGTGAGTGTGTGTAAATGCAGATTGGTGCACACACACATAAACACACACACACACATACACACACACACACACACACACACCACCACCACCACCACTACCATAACCACCACCACCACCATCAACAACAACAACAAAATTTGCAAGTAGTCTAGGACATACTTAAGAATCAAATTAGGCACTATTTTCAGTAAGAATGTTTACAGGGCCGGGGGTTGCTCGGTAGATAAAGCCCTTGCCATGTAAGCATGAGGACTGGGGTTTGACTCCTCAGAGGCCAAATAAAAAACAGGTAGCCATAGCAGCTTACCTAGAAGACCAGTGTATGGGAGGCAGAAATGGGATCCCCAGGACAAGCCTGCCAGAGACTAGTCAGGTCGGCAAAGTCTGAGAGACCTGTGGTGGTTTGACTAGGGATGGCCCCATAGACTCACGTGTTTGTAAGCTTGGCACATAGGGAGTATCACTATTAGAGGTGTGGCCTTGTTGGTGAAGTGTGTCATTGTGGGGAGGGCTTTGAGGTCTCATATCTGCTCAAGCTATTCCTAGTAGACAGTTCACTTCCTGTTGCCTGTGGATCAAGATGTAGAACTCTCAGTTTTTTTCTCCAGAGCTGTTTCAGCCCGAATGCTGCCATGTTTCCCACATGACAATAATGGACCAAACCTCTGAACTGTAAACGACTCCAACGAAAGGTTTTCCTTTGTAAGAGTTGCTGTGGTCACGATGTCTCTTCACAGCAATAGAAACCCTAACTAAGACAAAACCTTACCTCAAAAATTAAAGTGGAGAGTGATCAAGGAAGACACTTGATGCATGTGCACACAGGTGCACACACACATCCCCACATGCAAGTGCACATATGCCAATATGCAAACTCACACAGGAAACAATACGAGAGAGAAAAGGTTTATTTGGGCTCATGATTTCTAACGGGGGTTCGGTCTGTCATGGTTGGCAAGGTGCTGAGAGCATGTGGTAGAGACTTCTTCCAGGGAGGGCCAGGCCAGGAGCAGAGGGAGCTAGACCAGGCCTGAAGGTGGCAATCACTGTCAAGGCCTGCCTGGAACATGGAGTGTGAGCGCTGTTCCCAAAGGCCACAGGCCACTTTAGCCTCTTCTCCTGGTTCCAGCACCACCCCCAGATCTGAACTGGCAGCACCCCAATGCTTACCGATGAGCAGTGCAGATCTTCAGGGGTCACAGGCTCTACCTTGGCCTTGAGGGGTCTCCTCTCACCATGTTCCAGCTCAGCATAAAGTGTAACTGGATGATTAAGCAACTACACCAGGTGTCAAGGTGCTGTGATCTGGAATAAGTGCTGACCTTAGACAACCCAAACCACCTACCTTCCTTGCCCTTCTGTTGGTTTAAATGAGCCCAAATAAATCTTTTCTCTCTCGTGACTGTGACCTGGAAAGATAATCTTTGCAAATATAATCATTTTAAGGATTGTGGGATGATGTCCTCCTGGCGGCTAGAGCCGGTGACAAATTTCCTTATGAGGAAAGAGAAAGTCAGAGATACATGAGAGGAAAGCTACATGACCATAAACCAGACTGGAGCAGTACAGCCACCAGAGACTGGAAGAGACAGGGGTAACAGCCTCCTCCCATCAGCCTCCAGAGGGAGCAGAGCTGCCCACAGCTAGATTCCAGACATCTAGTGGTTTCCCTGCATTTCCCATCAACACTAAATTGCATTCTTGTGACTGACACCAGCCTGCCTGCCACACTGATCTTTGTAGAGCACTGGAACTGCTCACTGTGAAGGCCCTGTTGGACAACTGGATGGTTTTTAAGAAATTAGGAAAAATGTCTTTTTGCTCCTCACTTCTTACATTTGCATTTGAGCTTCCGAACAAAAGGCTGTCTTGCCCTAGGTGTCAGGCATCCTTCTTCTTTGATGTCTTCTAAGTAGGCCTCTGCAATAGTTGATGATTAACTTGTCTGGACTAAGAAGTCCCTAAGGACTTAGTGAATCACAGCATCTAGTGTGTTTGTGAGGACATTCACAGAGAAGATTATCTGAGAAGGGAGATGTCACCCTGAATACAGTGACACAGCCCTGTGGCTGGGGCCCCAAACAACACAACACGGGAAGAAGGAAGCCAGCTGAGTATCAGCTCCCTCCCTTTCTCTGCTTCCCGACTCACCCAGATGTGAAGAAGCAGCTTCCCACTCCTGCAGCAATAGCTGTCTGGACCAACGCTCTCCCACCATTCTGGACTGCTCCCTCCCTCCCTTAAGCTGGTTCTGTGGGTCTATTGTCAGAGCTATGAAGAATGTGACCAGAGAGTCTCTGGATAATCCATCTGAGTAGAGGTTCCCCGTCACCTGATTATATCAAGGCCGATTTACAAAAGAAAGCGAACTGCCATCCTTCTTCTGGGCCAGGGGCTCAGATTTTCAATGGGGTCCTTGTGAGCAGGTGGTGGTCTAGCCTCAGGTATCCTGGCCAGCGTTGAGGTGGCCATGGCTGGGCACGACTGGGGCAGGGCAGCACACTACCCATTTCACTTCTCCTCCAACACAAAGGCATCTTGCTAAGCAGATGCTTTTGTTTATTGTAAACTGTTGAGTTGTGTGTGATGGATTAATTATTTCTGCATAGCCTAAAAACAGCTCAAAATAATTGTGTACAATTTTCTCCATTTGTTTTTTCCCCAAGAACTCCCAAGTCCCTGACTGGGTGCTGGTAATAATCGTGTATGAAAATTATAAACAATGGCTCATCTCAGGAGTCCATTGCCACATCCTGGTAACTTGAACACACAGCCTGTTCAAGGCCAGTGCTTCAAAGAAGAGTAGGCCACTCTTTCTTTTTCCTTCCCCTCCTACTCAAAGGGTCAGAGATAAAGTTTACACAGCATGAGGGCCTGAATTCAGATCCCAGGCACCCACATAAAAGCTGGGTGCAGTGGGTCTATCTGCCCTGGTGTGGGTATAACCGGGAAGGTTCCTGCGCTCACTGGCCAGCCAGCCTAGCCAAGGACGTGAGCTCCACATTCAGTGGGAGACCTTATCTCAAAAAAATAGGTTGACAGGCCCGAGAGACAGCTGAGCAGGGAAGAGTGCTTATGACCAAGACTGACAACATCAGTTCAATCCCAGAACCCACACAGCAGATGAAAAAAAGTTTTGCAAGTTGTTCTCTGACCTCTATGAGTGCATGTGCCCCTCCACAAATCTGAATAAATGTACAAAATTAAAAAAAATGAGCTGGTGGGTAACTGAAGAAGATGCCTAACATTTAGCTCTGGGCTCCACACACATGTACTCATGGAGAAAACCAAGCAAACATGTCCATACACACAAATGAATAAACTAATTAAATAAACTGCTCCACCCTACGATGGGGCTAGCCTGCTCACAAAGTGTCACTCTGAACTCCCATCTGCCACATTCAGATTCAGCAACATCATACTGCACAGGTTGGAGTTTTCAAATATCTGCTGGATTATAAAGGGGGATTCTCCAATGTTTTCATGACAGGAAAGTAGCCATGCCTTCCTTCTCAGGACAAATGTTTTGGAAGACTTCTTCCACAGGTGTGGGAGAAGCATTTCTGATAGAACACAGGGCAGATGTCACACTATTTTGTAGAACCCCAAATCCGTCCTTTGCTAAAACCGTGATTGCCCAGCGCTCTTATGTTGATGAAAATCTTCACGCTGCACTAACCGTGTAGGCTGCCAGAGCAAGCCAGTTAACAGTTCATGTGGTCTTTAAAATGCAGATTGTGCGATTGGGAGGGGGGTAGTGAATGACAGCTTTTTATTGGAACTGCCTGCCATCCTCCCAAAAGATATTATCTTCCTGTCAGCGTGACATACCAACAGTATCCTGAAAGATGGAAGGAGGGGCAAACATGGTGGGCGGGGCAAAGGCAGACTGTCAGCCACAGGTAGGAGGAGCCAGAGCACGATTTAATGAATCAGGGGCTGAGGAGTGACAGGTTTGTGCAAACCTCATAGCACATCTGCCCACAGACACAGATGTGATGATCTTATCAGGACTCCATCCAGAAGTGCCATTCGGATGGCAAGAGCTGGTGACAAGTATGATCAATGTGTCAACGAGGCCTGCTCACCACTGAGGCAGGAATGAAGGCATTAACACAGTGGCCAGCCACGCACCATGCCACTGAGAAAGATCGTTTTTTACCAGCTGAGGGTGGCATAACCTTAAAGTGCCACATTAAAATCACTCATTGCTATGGATAAATAGTTTAATGAGACTTGAAGTGTGGTGCACCCTCCCCAGGAATGTGTGATGGAGTGAAGCAGGCGATGACTGGCACTGAGCACACATTATGCAAAAATCATATTCTCCCTTCCGGTCTCTGCCCCCTGCACTGTCACTTCTGGTGAATAGCGGCAGAGACATCTTCCCAGGATGAGCCCAGGCCAGTCTGGGTAATGAAAAGCCCACCTCAAAATTTTCCACACTTATCCGAGGAACCCTCCTCTTGAAACGAAGGTCAACAACACTTGGGTATCTTGACTGACTTTCCCCTCTCTGGGTGTGATATCTACCCTGACTGACTCTTCTTTTTGATTAACATTCCTAAACGTGACTCTTCTAGGACTTGCAACAGGAATTTAAACAAAGAAATTCGAGAGCAGGGGTGTTCAGTAGAGTTTGCTAAACAATGGGGTTGGGAAATATGCTGCTGGAATTTTATTTCTCTTTAGGAAAACTCCCCCTTGCATTAGTTCACTGACACGAGGCATCCCGATAATCTCTGCATTATGAACAAGCCCTCTCCTCTCTGCTGTACACTGAAAATGTGAGGCAGCTGGGGGTAGAATATTCACTCCCCTGCCTTCAGATTTGGGAGGACAGGGCTCCAACTTTCCTTAATAACTCTCAGAACTAAGCCTATGCAGAGGCCTGCACTGAGTTAACTCAGACTTAAACCCACCACTCTAGCTGTTCCAGCCACTTGGCTTGGCATTTCCAGTAAGGAATGCTGGGTTGCTCTGCGGGGCTGATGGCCAATTAGGACAC
Organism: Peromyscus melanophrys; assembly: GCA_902168415.1. Lineage (NCBI taxonomy): Eukaryota > Metazoa > Chordata > Mammalia > Rodentia > Cricetidae > Peromyscus > Peromyscus melanophrys. The sequence continues at coordinate 35,823 of CABHPR010111996.1, forward strand.
TGGCATGCTTCATTTCGTGAAAGGGACCAACAACCAGAGCCTTCCCAAGACCCCAGCAGACTCAGCGCAGCAGCCACACTGCTCACGTACACACTCTGTACATTCTGTCTGGCCTCCAGCTTCATCCGCTAGGGCATCTCGAGCTGTTAGGAATTTGCAAGCTTTGTTTTGCCATCTACCAGAAGCACTGATACAGCCACAAGCTAGGGACCCCAAGTGCCCAGAGCTCCAATCCTGTCATCTCATTGGATGTTCACAAAAGCCTGGGGCAGAGGCAGTGGGGTGGGGGGCGGAAGTGGGGTCCTCACATCCCTTATACACAGGTAGAACACTAAAACCCAGGGCTCAGAATGATCAAACAATGTTAAGTCACAGCAGGGCTGGGGTTGAAGTACACGTCTCTCTGATGTCCAGCTAAACCCTCAGGACACAAAATAAAACAAAACCCCAAACCAACTGTATCTAAAGGCAGGGGATTATGCATGGCTGTAATGCTGAAATGCAGGTAATGAGGTCACCATGGAGAGGTACACCCCATATGGTCTTTGCTTCTTTTCCATGACTCTATTTTTTTTTAAAAAGATACTTAGTATAGTTATACTAAATTACCCCCTTTCCCTCTGCCCACACCTGCTTACAGTGAATGAGACAAGGACCGCAAAGGCGACTCTACAAAGTCGCCATTTCGAATGGAGAGAGGGGCCTTTTCCTAATGCTAAAGGTCACTCCAAGCCAGTGATTAAGATGGGCCAGTATCCTCGAGCTCTTCTGGTCTGAAAGGAACTTGGAAGGAGCTTAAGTGGATGGATGCTCTCCCTGGAAATCTAGTGTATGCTCTTTGTACCAAATTTCAGACACCAGAATTGTTACAAAGTTAGAGTTAGCAGGTGGCCAGAGAAAGACACTACAGGATAATCTTGTTTCAGATTACAGTGAACCCTGATTTTTTTTGGGGGGGGGCGGTTATACTGAATCTATAAAGTGATAGAATATGCTAGAAGGCTAGACAGCAGACAATCCCTTGGCCATCCAACTCTACCATCTGCTAGCATGTAGACCTTGAACAGGAGCCTCTGGCAGCATCAGAGGTCAGGAGCTTCCAAAGGCACTGGTCAAACAAGCCTCTAGCCAGCCTCTCCCAGCCCTTGCTTCTCTGTTCTGCTCCCCCAAGTTCTGACTCTCCTCATTCAGATGGAGCCACAAGCCCTTCAATAATCACAGAGCCCTGCTTGCAAAAGACATCACTTACTGTCCCTTCCAAATCCCCAGTTTCCTTGGCAACACAGACATAAAAGGAAGCCGTTCCTGGCGCATGCTGGGGGCAGGTGGACACAGGATTTTGGCTATCCCATGGCTTCAAGGTTGTCTAGTGCTCACTGACTAAGAAGCGAAAGGTGGCCTTGAAGATTTGCATGAAGCAGGCTCTCTGGAGTCTCAGCTAGAGGTATTAGACATGGCTAAGTGTGAGTGAAGAAAGGGCCAGATGTGTCCTGCCTCACACAGAGAGCAGTTCTTGCCCTGTGCATTCGCCTACATGTGGTCAGGTTGTCCCTGAACCCATTTCCTTAACCTGTAAGCATGGTCATTCCTCCTAAGTCCATCTGAGCCTCTGTGGAGAGACTCACAGTGCAGATAGAGAGGTACAAGCCACTCAGAAGCACCTGTGGTAGGCAACCATTTCAACACACATTGAGAGAGGATGTGTGTGAAGACTCATGTCCAAGGTCAATATTTCCCCTGTTGGTCAGGTGGGCTCTGCTATGTTGCCAGGGCTTCCCTTGCCCACACTCTCTCACTCTATCTCTGAAAGCAGGCCTCCCTCCCTGACCAGGCTTTCTCCTAGAAGATGCCTTAGCCACTCCCGTTCCTCTTTCCCTAGGATCTCCCCAAACGATGTATTCCAGACCACAAAGTGCACTGTAGTGATGGGGGGGGGGGGTCTCTGCTCATCTCAGTAGTGCCAGTGCAGACAACAGGACACAGCCATTGAGGCCACAGATGTCAGCTCTGCAGTGTAAGCCCTGTCAACAACACCATCACCACTCTACACCGCCACCAATGAAGCAGCAGACAGCAGCCCTCCTTACATTGTAAGTACCAATGTGATCATACAAGTACCACCATCACTACCATCCCCACCATAACCACAATTAATCTGTAGACACCAACTCTGCATCACCAACATTAACACAACTGTACAAATACATCACCAGTGCCATCATCCCCTGTCCCCACTGATGAAGCTGCAGTCACCAGCCCTGCATCACCGACGTTAACACAACTGTACAAATACATCACCAGTGCCATCATCCCCTGCCCCCACCGATGAAGCTGCAGACACCAGCCCTGCATCACCAATGTTAACACAACTGTACAAATACATCACCAGTGCCATCATCCCCTGCACCCACCGATGAAGCGGCAGACACCAGCCCTGCATTATAAGCACCATCATGACCACTCCGGTCAACAGTACCATTACTACCACAGCATCGCCACCTCTGAAGCCACAGATGCCAGCCCTGCACTACCAGCTCCAACACAATAACTGTCAATAGCAGCACCAGCACCAGCGCCAGCACCAGCGCCAGCGCCAGCACCAGCACCAGCACCAGCCCAGCACCAGCACCAGCACCAGCGCCAGCGCCAGCGCCAGCGCCAGCACCAGCACCAGCACCAGCACCAGTGCCAGCACCAGCGCCAGCACCAGTACCAGCGCCAGCACCAGCACCACCACGGCCATCATCACCATTTCCATCAACAACAGTACCACACCATTTAGACCCTTGTCATCATAGTTACAATCACAGAGCATTCCTGTGTGTTCTTCTAAACACCAACTCTGTGATGATCAACTCATCTTATTTTATGGCTCAGAACTGGCCCCAGTCGCCTTCAATGACTTGTCCAAAGTCACAAGAAGGCAGGTGGAGGAACCAGCTCCTGAGTCCAGGCAGGATTACCTCTGAGTTGACCACCCAGGACCCCCTCAGACCCCTTAGATTTCTCTGGACACCACAAGATATTCCTCTCTGCAGCAATGAATATCTCGTCCACGTGACTCATACAGAGGGCTGGTCCTCCCCTCTTCTTGAAGTCCTCCCTACATATATTCAGGGTAAACCTCTATTCTCCCCCTCTAGCCTCCTCAGCATCTCACCACACCAATTTTGCCATTTTGTGTTCTGAGGTAGTAAAGTTAGGGAGCACGGGATTGCATGTTGCAGAGGTCACACCTTAACCCCAAGCTCAGGGCCTGGCCCAAAGGGTGTTAGGCATTGGTTGACTTACCCTGCACCCCCAAACACTCCCACACTTTTGTGCCCTACATCAGAGCTCTTGTGCCTGGGATTGAAAAACCATTACGCTACTTCCTGGAATGAGTAAGGGTCCTATACAGTTAATGGGACTGGGGCAAAGAGCTTGCACAAGCCCACACACACCCACCTCTCTAACTGGGAGTGAGTCATGCTGGGCACTCATCTACCATTAAGGTTTTCACATCCTTTCCCATGTTCTTAATAGCCATTCAAATCGCATCCAAAGAGGAGAATGGTCCTTGTGTTCTGCATCTGACAGAACAGCCCTGCTGTCCATGGTGCGCCAAGGTCACCCTGATCCGGTGCAAGTGGGAACACACCTGCCCTTGGCTCCTCAGCCTGTGCGGCTGGGCAAACACGGGAATCCTACAGTCCGATTTGCTGCTTTTTCTCCTTTAAGTCCAAAGGACCCGAGAGGCCCAGGGGGCCATTCATTATGGGCAATGTAATAGAATCTCGACCACATTATCTCCATAGAACAAAGAATATCGTTGCTGTTTTTAGAACAATGGGGGAGGCTCTGAATAAGCCTCTAAGAATTCAAAATGAGTAGGGAAAGGGCTTGCCCCTGCTCACTCCCCCATGCAGAGCAGAGCCAACAGCCTTCCTAGGCAGATGCCCAGCGCTCTCCTGGGCCCCCAGGCCTTCCAGAGGGGGGTCGGCCAACTGACAGCATGTGCAGGACAGCACAGGACTCCATGGCAGGATAAGGGCCAGGAAGGATGTGTGGGCTGGTGAGGTCTGAGCTGGAACGGGAGCAAAACAGTGCTAGACCAGCGCCCACAGCCAGTTGTTGGACTCGCTGGAGGAGCTCCGAAAACCACCTCCCTTCTCTTGTGATTAAAAACTGAGCCCAGAATTGGAATTTTTTCTGAAAAAAAAAAAGCGACCAAGAGTCCATATCTAAATTAAAAAAACAAACAAACCAGATAGGAAGCAAATCGGAAGAATGAAAGAAATGGCATGGATGTGGCCCCTGGCTAAAGGTCTGAGCCCTTGCTCTAATTCCAAGACTTGCAGTGCACTCCAGGGCCTGAGCAGGAGGTGCAAAGAGTGCACTAACCCTTCTGACAGGCAAGCAGAGGACAAGTGAGGAACACTGGTGTCTGGCCTGCTTACGGGTGGGTGGGATGGGCCCTGAGCCTGGAGGTCCCTCAGGAGGGCTCAGGGACCAAGATCTCTGTGGCCTCTCAGGACACCGCAGCTGCAGACAGACACAAGAGCACTCAGAGGTTCTGGAGTCCAGCACGGTCTGAGGACCAACCCCAAACCGCTGTTTACTAAACTGGACCTGCAGGTGTCGTCTGAGCAGGGCCCCATATGTCTGGAGAGGGATGTGGAAGCCACACGCTACCCTCCCCACCCAGGCACATGTTCCTCATCAGGGGTGCACGAGGCTAAGATGGGGGAAGGTATTCGAGTTTGGACACAACCCTCAACGGCTTCCACATGAGATAAACAATGGGCAGGGAAGGCTGGGTACTTTGTCCTGATGTAGCTATTTTATTTGAGTGAGACACATGGGTCATGTCACCACTCTCTGACTTATAAACAGGCAGCCAAGTCACAAACAAGGGCTGGGCTATCAGGAAGACGTGGCATTGGGACGTGGCATTGGGGCCTCTGGGGACTGTCAGTCAGCCAAAGGTTCACATGCTTAACTCTGGAGCCAAAATGCCAGCCAAGCAAAAATGGATTGTGAGACTTATATGAGGAAAGAGGGAGAGAGAGGACACACACACACACACACACACACACACACACACACACACACACACACACACAGAGAGAGAGAGAGAGAGAGAGAGAGAGAGAGAGAGAGAGACATACAGAGACAGAGAGACAGAGAGAAAGAGAGAGACATATAGAGAGAGACAGAAAGAAACAGAGACAGAGACAGAGAAAGAGAGAGAAAGAGAAAGAGAGAGAGACAGTGACACACACAGAGACAGAAAGAGAGAGAGACACACACACACAGAGAAGGACACACACACACACACACACACACACACAGGAAAACAGACAGACAGACAGACAGACAGAGACAGAGAGAGAGAGAGAGAGAGAGAGAGAGAGAGAGAGAGAGAGAGAGAGAGAGAGAGAGAGAGAGAGAGAGAGAGAGATAGATCATGGACGTGGGGAAAGAGACCCAACAAGGGAAAAGCACAGTGCCACCTCGTGTAACCTCTTCAGAGAAAGTTAATCTTTGGTCTTGAATTGTACTGTTTATAAACCCAAGCCTGGCCTGTCACCAGATCAAAGAGATATTAAATCACCTCCAAGCCCAGGCTCTGTGCCTCAGCCCCAAATGACATGACATGGCACATCTGTTTGGCCCGGCTAGGAGCAGAGGGATTTCTGCCAATGTCGTTCAATCTGCTACACTCAGCGTTGCTGTGGGTGACCAGAGTCCCACCAGAGACACATTGTCTCCTTCTCCAGAGGTGGATCCCAGTGAAAAACTGATGGCATACTATTCTGTGACGTCAGGAGCCTGCCTGGTACTCTCAGAGTATGACTGTTCCACTGCAGAGTAAGCCAATAGGCTGGGATGAAAGAGCCGGGTTGGGAGGTCGGCCAGATAGTGGTCAATGGTACACCAGTGTTACTCTTTTCCCCCAGTGGCTCAAGAGCAGGTGGGGTGAAAACCATCCACAGTTTGTCTGGTTCCTGAGTAGAAAGGCTGCTTGATGAAGCACCTCACCTGCTTTTTCCACCCCCCAGAACAGCAGAGCCCCAAGACAGCCTCCTTGGCAGCTAGTACACAACACGATTGGCTCCCATGATCGAGGGACTGAGGGAGGAGGCCTGTGGACACAGAGGTGCCCACCTCTCTCGCCTGCCATCCTCTGGTGCCCTGTGGCTGCCAGCACGGTGCAGCCTGGGCCAAACCAATCACGGCTGTTCCAGAGCCCTCTGCAGGGCTCTGAGCACCCGGCTGCAATCAGATTACACGCACCAGCGCCCAGCCCTGCTCACTCCAAACAGAACGAATCCATTCATTAACACCGAGGCCAATTAAAAAGTAGGCATGCTCCCAATAAAAAAGTCCCCCAGGCCAGGCATTCTCATTCTTTCCCAGGAAGCCTTGCTAAGCGACCACTGCCCAGCACAGCGTGGCTCCTAGGGGACAAACAGGCAGAGGGAAGGGAGAGGCGAGACAAACAGCCACCATGATTCCATTCCCCTAGCAGTGACAAAAGGTTTGTTCATCAGCTCCCTGGAACCCGCACAACATTAATACAGCATTAAGCCCCACACAGCTTGCTTCAGACCAAGTTTTATAGAGAGTCCATTCGTGCATTTTCATTAAAGTGCTTAATATCCAAGTGACAGAGAGAGAGAAAAAAAAACCACAAAACCCTGCCTTCCCATTATAGGCTCTATAAAAGCAATATTGTAAAAAATCACCATTGAGTTATTTACAAAGCCAAAGATGTAATCAGTATTTAAACACTCCCTGTAAAGACCCGCTTTGTGGTAACATTAGTCACATCAACCAACAGCCAGATTGGCAGCTACTATTCAAATGCTCTCCCGATCCTAGAACACCAGGCAGGCTTGTTCCTTCAAGAATAGAATCCCAGGACCCCCTAATGCCATGTCCCCCAAGGGTGAGGCCCTGCCAGAGCCCTCCAGTGTGAAGTCATGTGTGTGTGTGTGTGTGTGTGTGTGTG
>CABHPR010111999.1:0-10721 GCA_902168415.1 Peromyscus melanophrys
GAGGATTGAGATCAACCTGGTAGACTCAGTCCAGGCAGGGCCAGTCCCCTCCTCCCAGGCTTAGCCAAGAGACCCTGCATAAGCCCCAGGTTTCAAACAGCCAACTCATGCAATGAGCACAGGACCCGGTCCCACTGCCTGGATGCCTCCCAAACAGATCAAGCCAATCAACTGTCTCACCCATTCAGAGGGCCTGATCCAGTTGGGGGCCCCTCAGCCATTGGTTCATAGTTCATGTGTTTCCATTCATTTGGCTATTTGTCCCTGTGCTTTATCCAACCTTGGTCTCAACAATTCTCGCTCATATAGACCCTCCTCTTTCTCACTAATTGGACTTCCGGAGCTCCACCTGGGGCCTAGCCGTGGATCTCTGCTTCCAGATCCCTCAGTCATTGGATGGGGTTTCTAGCACGATAGTTAGGATGTTTGGCCATCCCATCACCAGAGTGGGTCAGTTCGGGCTGTCTCTCGACCATTGCCAGCATTCTATTGTGGGGGTATCTTTGTGGATTTCTGTGGGCCTCTCTAGCGCTTTGCTTCTTCCTATTCTCATAAAATGTGGTACATATACACAATGGAATACTACTCAGCAGAGAAAAACAATGACATCATGAGGTTTGCAGGCAAATGGATGGATCTAGAAAAAAAATCATCCTGAGGGAGGTAACCCAGACTCAGAAAGACAAACATGGTATGTACTCACTCATAGGAGGATACTAGATGTGGAGCAAGGATGACCGGACTGCTACTCACATCACCAGGGAGGTTACCTGGAAAACAGGACCCCAAGAAAGACACGGGGATCGCCCAATGACGGAGAAATGGATGAGATCTTCATGAACAGCTTGGACATAAGTGGGGGAAATGAAGGGCGAGGGTCGAGGGAAAGAGAGCTTGGGGGAGCGGGAGACCCCAGCTGGATCAAGAACAGAGAGGGAGAACAAGGAATAGGAGACCATGGTAAATGAGGACCACATGAGAATAGGAAGAACCATTTGGACTTTTTAAAAGAACACATGAGAGAATCAGATACAGTGCCTGGATAAACACACCCAAATTAATTCTGACAATGAGAATGTAGAAAATTGGAGAAGAAAAAAATAACTGGTGGCAAAGAGCTGCAAATGTGATTATGAATAAACCTAACATGTTGCCTGGGGTTGGCAAGATGGCTCAGTGGGTAAATGCACCTACTACCAAGCTTGACAACCTGTGTTTGGTCCCCAGAACTGACTCCTCTGGGCGCTCCGATCTCCACATGCATCCCCCTACCCCCACACAAAACTTCTTTTTAAAGAAAGGTTTGCTGCTTAAATGAGAAAATACAGGATTTTATTGACAACTATAAACCATAGCCTTACAAAAATTGAAGGGCAGTTTTTAAACAGGAAGGCAGTGCTGTAGAAATGCTAACATCTCCCTAGTAGTAAACCTTCCTAACACAATTAGATTTAACAATAGTAATTTGTATTAGAGCTCCAGGAGTCCAATCGATGAGAGAGAGGAGGGATTCTATAAGCCAGGGACATCGAGATCATGATGGGAAAATGTAGAGACGGCCAGCCAAACTAGTGGAAACCCATGACCTGTGAACTGTGGACCAATAGCTGTGGAGTCCCCAAGGGACTGGACTAGGCCCTCTGGATACATGAGACAGTTGTTTAGCTTGAACTGTTTGGAGGGCCCCCAGGCAGGAGGATTGGGATCTGTCCCTGGTGCATGAGCAGGCTTTTTGGAGCCCACTGCCTATGGTGGGACACCTTGCACAGCCTTGGTGCAGGGAGGAGGGGCTTGGACCTGCCTCAACTGAGTGTACCAGGCTCTGCTGACTCCCCATGGGAGACCTTGCCTTGGAGGAGGTGGGGGTGGGGGGGAGGGTTGGGGGGGAAAGGTGGGAGTGGAGAGGGAGGAGAGGGTATCTGTGGTTGGTATGTAAAATGAATAGAAAAATTTCTTAATTAAAAGAGAAAAAATTTAAAAAAAATTTCATAAAAATTAGAAGTTTTTACAGGAGGGGAAATACCAGAGTGTCCATAAAAAGAGATGAGGCCAAGTTTGGCACTCATCCAAATTGTGTAATTCCAATGCAAAGGAGACTGAGGCAGAAGGATAACAAGTTAGAGGCCAGCCTGGACCACACAACAAGAGCTCTGAAAAATGAACCAACTGGGTGAGCAGGATGGCTCAGTAGGTAAGGGCACTTGCCACCTAGCCTGAGCTGAGTTTGACCCCTTGGACACCATGTGATGGAAAGAGAACAGATTCCCATAAATTGTCTATTGACCATACATACGCACACAGGGATACACACAGTAAATAAATGTTAAAAATAATAATGGTAAAAAAGATTAGACAAAAAAACTAACTAAAAGACCTTCATGTATGGCAAAGCCACTGTGAGTGATATATGGAATCCAGAGAGGATTATGATATGAAAAATGACATGCATTAAAAGGAAGGAGCTGGAGTAGAGGAAAGGGGAAGAGACCACACCTAAAGGAGTTAGCAACTGCACACAGAAGTGAGCCCTACATGTGGGTTGTGGGGTGGGTGGGGGATACGGGGAGGGTCATATAGCCAAGAACTCCCTAGGTAGTTGAGGATGGCCTTCTGATGCTTCTGCCTCCATCCCAGAGTGCTGAAATTGCACTACCATGCCCTTTATGTGGTGCTGGGAACCTACTGGGGCTTCATGGATGCTTGGCAAAGCACCCTACCAACTGAACTCCATCCTGAACCCTGTGGGGGGCTTTAGAATAAATTTGTTACTACTGTTAGAAACTGAAATGCTAATTGGTAGATTATTATAACAATTTTTCAATTTTTATTCCTTGGATCTTGAGAGATCTGGCTACAAATACAAACCTGGAGAAATTATCCTCTAGATACAACCGCTGGTCATAATGTCAAGTTGCTAGGTAACCAAAAAAGCCCAGGGCAAGACTAAGTTCTTTAACTGGAGTTTAGTGTAAGCAATAGCTTCAGGCCTCAGAGACAATGCTGACATTTACCCTCCTAGAAAAGACAGTTGTCCCTGCAGCTGCTGTTCTTAGCCACTGTCCTCTTCTCAGCACACAGCTGAGCAACAATTCTCATTCTCTTTCTGGAGCAATATGACTTTTTTAAGTGTTCCTTTAAAAATACATTACATAAAAGCTGGCTGGGGTGGCACATGCCCGTAATACCAGCACTCAGGAGGCAGAAACAGGAAGACTGCTACACACACACACACACACACACACACACACACACACACACACACACCACAATAATAAATATTTTAAAACTCTCAGAATAGAAGTTTTGTTTTGTTTCATTCGTTCGTTTGCTTATAAGACAGGCCTTCTCTGTGTAGCCCTGGCTGGCCTGGAACTCACTAGATAGACCAGGCTTGCCTGGAACTCACAGAGATCTGTGTGGTGATGCAGTGTGTCCCCCAATATACTGTGTCTCCCAATAAAATTTACCTGAGGATCAGAGGAAAAGGCCAGCCTAGTAAGCATAGGAGTCAGACAATAGTAGCACTTGGCAGGCAGGGATCTGTCTGGATCTCTGTGAGTTCAAGGCCACACTAGGAACAGAGCCAGGTGTGGTGGCACACACCTTAAATTCCAACACTAGTTAACCAGTGGAGGTCTGTAGGTCTGTACAGACAGGCAGGAAGTGACAGAGCTGGGCAGGAAGAGGGAGTGATGTAGCTGGACAGAGAGAGCAAATCAAATGGCAGAACAGCAAGGCATATAGGTGTGGGTAGACAGGAAGTAGCTTGTCTTTCAGAAGCTGTGGAGTTGGTGAGGTGAGGTTAGCTGTGGCTTTCCCTATTTTCCTGATCTCTTAGGTTTTCACTCCTATATCTGGCTCCGTGTTTTTTATTTAATAATACAGTTTAGAAATTCATCTACAATTGGTGCCCAACGTGGGGCTATTGAATCTACTTTTAGATCTGCCTGCCTCTGTCTCCCTCCAAGTGCTGGGATTAAAGACATGAAACACTACTCTCAGTTTAGGAAGATATTTTTGAGCTCTGAACCATCCAGAGGGTTTATATTGAGGTAGGGTGCTTCCTACTTCTCTGGTTAATTTCAATATTGCTATTGGTATGATCAATTTTTATTCTTCATTGGAGTTTCGGGATTTGAATCCAGGGCTTTGGTTACCTTAGGCAAATGCTTTTAACACTGAGTTACACTCCCAGTCCTATGTAAAATCAGACAGAAAAATCAGAGTATCTCAGTGTTGCCCACTCTTCTACTCCAGGGCTTCAGCGATCTTGCTGCTTCAGGCTCCTGAGCAGCTGGGATGGCATCTGTGCATCACCACACCTTTGCACAATTAAACACATCTCTCTATGAGCATTTGTTTTAAAACATCAAAAAGAAACTTTTAAAAGTTTATTATACCCAGAAAGAACCTTAGATGTTTTTTATTAATTAATTTGTGTTAATTTAGTTTGCTTATCTTTACATTATTAATAAACATTCTGCTAATTTATGTCAGGAATTCATGTACAGTACATTTGGAAAAGCACAAGGCTTCCTACAACAGTTTTTAAGATTTATTTCTTTTTATGTTATGCATATGAGTACTTTGCCTGCGTGCGTGCGTGCGTGCGTGCGTGCGTGCGTGCGTGCGTGCGTGCGTGTGTGTGTGTGTGTGTGTGTGTATGAGCTGCTTGGTGTCTGAGGAGGTCAGAAGAGGGCATCAGATCCTCTGAAGCTGGAGTTACAGATGGCTGTAGGCCACCTTGTGGATGCTGGGAATCAAACCATTGTCCTTAGGAAGAGCAACAAGTGCTCTTAACCACTGAACCAGCTCTCCAACCCCTCACAACAATTTTTTTACTGTTAGTTTTATAAGACAGGATCTCACATAGCCCTGGCTGGCCTGAAACTTGATATATAGACCAGGATGGCCTTGAACTCAAAGCAATCCACCTGCCTCTGTCTCCTGAGTGCTAGGGTTATAGGCATGTGCTACCACACTTGTCTACACAACAGTTTCCTTTAAAGTAGTATTTACAAAAGTGTACTGTGTGTGTGCTCCGTGTGTATGGGCACAAGTACCATGCACAGCAGATATGCGGAGGTCACAAGACAACTTTGTGAAGTCATTTATTACACCTTTATGTGAGTTCAAAGGATGGAGCTCAGGGCCTGTGGATTTGTTCAGCAGGTACCTTTACCTGCAGAACCACCTTAGAGGCCCCCACGCCAGATTTTTCTACATCTTTTTCTCAACAATCCAACAATCATGTCAGTTATTTTAATGTAACTCTTCCAAGAGAAAGTCATTAAACATTCAGAAACAAAACAACACAAGACTGCACGAACCTGGCTCTGCCCCTAGCATTAGGGAGAAGGAACAACAAAAAGGGGTTGGGGCGGGAGGGGGGGGTGGGGATAGCACAGCAGGTGAAATTGTCATCGGGCCTGATTGCAATATCTGAAACTCACATGATGGACCTCTGTCATCCTCTAGTCCCCACAAGTGCCCACACTCACACAATAAATAAATTGTAATTAAAATTGAAAACAAAACAAAAAATCCAGAAGAACTAGAAAAAAAGAAACATTGTCTGAAGCATTAGAGGTTCGATCCCTGACGTGGGGTGGGGAGCTTTTAATGGAAGTGTAACATTGTGACACATTGAGGAAATATATTTTCCAATGGAGAGATGGTTAAGAGCACTTGCTGCTTCTGCAGAGGGCCCAGGTTCGATTCCAATAGTGACTTAGAACCGTCTGTAACTGCAGTTCCAGGGGATCCAACGAACACCCTCTTCTGACTTTCAAAAGCACCGGATATGTTCATGGTGCATATATGTATATGCAGGCAAAACACTCAAATATAAAATAATATATAAATATATATAATATGTAAATATGTTAAGTTATGTTAGTATAATATTTTATTTTATTCTTCTATATAACATATAGTATATAACATTATTATATGTACATACACACATGCATGCATACATATTGGTCTCTGTCCCTAGTTTCTGGCATGGAGGTTCTAAAACATTTCTAACATCCTGAATGGTAGAGATAAAACAAACATCTTTTATTGTCACAATTGGTCTTCTTGGTTTCCTCTACTGTTTTATTTTAAAAAATGACTACATTTATTTATTTGTGGGGTGGAGGGAGTATACAGAGGTCAGAGACAACTTGCAGGAGTGACCAGGACAGAATTCTGGTTATCAGGCTTGTACAGAAGTGCCTTTACCTGCTGGCCATGTCACCAGCCCAGCTTCCTCCATTCCTAATCAGTTCAGCGTCAATAAAGCAGAAAGGAGCTTGTATGCCGGGGTGATTAGTCAAGCCATAGCCTGAGAGGGCCGGGTGCCATATCAACAGGCTAATTCCTTGTCTAGCAAATCAAACAGGAAAGCTTTACGTAAAATCGCTTTGTTTGGAACCAGGAACAGCACATACCTGTGATGTCAGCACTTGGGAGGTGGAAGTAGGAAGATCAGGACTTCAAGGTCATCTCTGGTTACTTAGTGAGGTAAAGTTCATCCTGGACTATATTGAGGCCTTGTCTCAAAACAAAGTGTGCAGTGACACACGCCTTTAATTCCAGCACTTGAGAGGCAGAGGCAGGCAAACTCTGTGAGTTTGAGGCCAGCCTCAAACAACATAGTGAGTTCCAGGACATCCAGAGCTGCATAGTAAGACCCTGTCTTGAAAACAGCAACAACAAAAGACAAACAAACAAAAACCACAGATAGCTCTATATTAATGTGCTGTGGGATGGTCTGTATGTCAAACATGTTGCTTATTGGTCAATGAATAAAACACTGATTGGCCAGTGGTCAGGCAGGAAGAAGTATAGGCGGGACAGGGAGGAGAGAATTCTGGGAAGTGGAAGGCTGAGGAGACACTGCCAGCCGCCACCATGAAAAACAGCATGTGAAGATGCCGGTAAGCCACGAGCCATGTGGCAAGGTACAGATTTATAGAAATGGATTAATTTAAGATATAAGAACAGTTAGCAAGAAGCCTGCCACGGCCATACAGTTTGTAAGCAATATAAGTCTCTGTGTTTACTTGGTTGGGTCTGAGCGGCTGTGGGACTGGCGGGTGGCAGAGGTTTGTCCTGACTGTGGGCCTGGCAGGAAAACTCTAGCTACATTAATGTTTCTAGATTAAGGAGGCAGCAAGTAGAACAGATTTCATTATGAAGCAATGAACATCCTTTTGCTGGAAATGTCTACTGAATGTTGAGTAAAATCAGTAGCCATGTGCTAGGAACAGAAGAATTATATACCTAGTGTCTTAGTTAGGGTTTCTATTGCTGTGAAGAGACACCATGACCATGGCAACTCTTATAAAGGAAAATAATAATCGAGGTGGTGGCTTACAGTTTTCAGTTTTTCATTATCATCATGGCGTGGAGCATGGCAGCATGCAGGCAGATATGGTACTGCCTGCATATTGATCAGAGGCAACAGGAAATGGTCTGTGACACTGAGCAAAGCTTAAGCAAAAGAGACCTCAAAGCCCGCCTCCACAGTGACACACTTCCTTCAACAAGGCCCCACCTCCCAATAGTGCCACCCATTCCCTATGAGCTTATGGGAGTCAATTACATTCAAACTATCACACCTAGCAAGTATTCACAATGCAAGCATAACCTCCTGCAGGCATCCTGAGCTTCTAAACACTGTGTGGTGATCAAAACCTCCAGATGCCTGCAGTCAAGGTCAAGGTGACCAAAGCTCACACGGGCTTCCCCTCTATCTTTAAATGTATTCCTGATGTCACTTTCACTGTGACTTTCCTTTTATTCTTACATGTCAGATCCAGACCTCCAGAGAGGAGGAAATGGCTGGACAACATCATCAGTGCCTAGTGACCGACTGAATTGTGCCTATGAAATGAAGCCTTCACAAACAACCAAACTTCAGCGCCCAGAAACTTCTGCATCGGTAAAATAATTTATAAGTCACAGAGGGCATGTACACACAGTTTGAATGTGTCTCCCCACAGGCCAAGTGTTGGAATTCACACTGAGAGAGCAATAGGACAGGAGGGTCACTTCAGCCCAGGAGTAGGGATTAGTCTGAGCAACAGAGCAAAATCCTGTCTCTTTAAAACAGAAAGAAGTGCCTGTGTGATATAGAAATGTATTATATAGAAATGATAGGATAAAAGGGTAGATGATTGAATCTAGTCTGAAAAGAAAAAAAGGGAGAATATGGATATGATAAGATAAAAAGTTAGATTATTGAATCTACTTTTGAAAAAGCAACTACTAATTTTAAATATTTTATGTTAGATTGGATTTTTGTATATTGTATACAAATTTTGTATATTGATACAAATTTGAGATTATTTTTGTTGGAACATACTGTACATATATTTCTACTCTTGTTCAAGGTATTGTACCTATACAGCTCACTTAACAATGTAATGCAAATTTCTAGTCCTTGAAAATTATTATTACCAACTAATTAGGATATAAAGAAATGCAGGTTAGTTGTTAGTCACCTATTACAATGGAACTAGTCAGGTTAAGTATGTTTTCAAGGTAAAACAGTTATATTTTAGATAGACAGGTCATCTTCAAACACTTCAGAGATCTTCAGAATATGGCATTTAAGATGTTTTAATAACATAGTTTTTTTTTATGACTATGAGACATATCTGCTCCTGGCAGCACCAATCAACTTCAGAGAAGATGATGGGCATTGAAGAAACTCCTTATGGAGTTTACTTTCTTTTGGCAAGTTAGCCACTAGGCAAGAAAATGCCCTTGCCTCAACTGCTGACAGTATACTGTCCAAAATGGACAAGCAGGACACAAAAGAAAGGACTGAAACCTTGCTATGACAAGTTAGGAAGGCCCTTCAGAAAATCCTGCTTCACAGAAAAGTCTGTCAGATACGTCAGGCCTGTAGGCTGAAGATGGATGTCCCAACGTTGCAGAGGAACCTTAGGTGGCTGTCCAGGCAGCCAGCTGTTTCTGTCATTTCTCACATTTTTTGGAAGTCATTTGCTTGCACTTCCTGCTTACTTAGGTAATATTTCCTTCTCAGGTCTCTGAGGGAGTTGAAGACTAGATAGTTATAGTTATAATTTTCCTTGTTAACAAATTCAGAATGGAAACTCACTAAAGAGGTGTAAAGTGTATAAGTTTGAAAGACATCAAAAGATAGTTTTCGGTTGGTAATACAAGTTAGGATAGAAAGTGAATTAGGTACAAAACTTTGGATTCACCAAAATATGACAAATAATGGAGTATTTTCTCTGAATTTGTCAATTCTTAATGGACTGGACATTGTTAATATAATTCTTGACTGTATATATTGTATATACTTATATTGTATATAGTTTTTCTTATATTAGTTATAACCTTTTATTATTTTAGACAAAAAGGGAAATGTGGTGATATATTGTGTACCCTAATAAATTTGCCTGAAGATCAGAGAACAGAACAAGCCACTAGATTAAACATAGAGGCCAGGCAGTGGTGGCACACACCTTTAATCCTAGCACTCAGGAGGCAGAGATCCATCTGGATCTCTGTGAGTTCAAAGCCACCCCAGACTACATGAGATTGACTCAGTCTAAGAGAGAAATAGAGCCAGGCAGTGGTGGCACACACCTTTAATCCCAGTACTTGGGAAACATATGCCTTTAATGCCAGTACTTGAGATCTCATGCCTCTGCTACCAGTATTTGGGAAATCATATGTCTTTAATCCCAGCACGAGGAAGGAATATGGCTGGGCAGAGAAAGGTATATAAGGCACAAGGAGACAGGAACTAAAGGCTTTTTGGCGGGAGAGCTTTTGGCTGAGGACTCAGAGACATTTAGTCAGAGGATTCGAGAGGTGAGACATGGCAGTGGCTTGTTCCTTTGTCTCTCTGATCCTCAGGCAAATTTTATTAGGGTACGCAATCTATCACCACATCTGTGTGGTGGCATGCACATTTAATGTCAACACTAAGGATGGAGGCTGGCAGATCACTAGGAGTTCCAGGACAGGCAGGGCTACACAGCAAGACCCTGTCTAAACAACAAAAAACAAACAAAAAGAAAGGGGGGAGAAGGTGCAGGGAAGGAGGTACGGGAGGATGGAGAGAGAGAGAGAGAGAGAGAGAGAGAGAGAGAGAGAGAGAGAGAGAATATACAACGCAATGAAAAGTCACAATGTGAACACATCCATGTAACATATTGCTAGCTTTAAAAAAATAGACCATTATCAGTATCTAGTGTCTTAGTTACTTTTTTTTTTCTTCAGTGACAAAATGCCTGACAAGGAGCAGTTTAGGGAAGATACAGTCCATCATGGTGAAGAAGTCATGACCACAGGGTAGGAGGTGGTTGGCCACACGACATCGGCAGTCAGGAGCTATGTAGTCAGAACGTGGGGCAGGACTATAAAACTGGAAGGCCTTCCCCCATGACCTCCTTCTCCAGTGAGTCTCCACCTCTTAAGGTTTCCATAATCTTCCCAAAAATTATCATTGTCTGGGGGCCAGGGGTTCAAAAACATGAACCTGTGGGGGACTTTGCACACTCAAACAACATTTAGAAAGCCTTCCACATGCCTTTTGGAAATGTATCATACTCTATTTATTTGCTTAAAGTTTATTTTTATTAGTAAGTGTGTTGGTGGGGGGAGGGAGAAGATATATGTTGTGTCATTACAGGGGTGTGTGTGCCATAGCACGCCTGGGGATGTCAGAGGACATTTTTGGGGGATTGATT
>CABHPR010112003.1:566-12814 GCA_902168415.1 Peromyscus melanophrys
AATAAATAAATAAATAAATAAATAAATAAATAAATAAATAAATAAATGGATTTTTAAAAAAGAAAATAATGCAGGCCTAAACTGAATCTTGAAGCCAAAAAAGAAAAAGCTATAAGACTGCTGAATTCTTGTTGTGGAACTCTGGGTCATGATAATGCACAAATATAAGCTACACGCAAAAGAGATAAGACATAACTTCACTGAAGTTGCCTCCGTGCCAGGCAAATACAGCCAGTCTCCATATCTCATCTCATCTGTGTGGTGGTATTGTGTTCCCCAAAATATTGTGCACGCTAATAAACTTATCTGGGTTCAGAGACAGAACAGCCACAATATTAAACATAGAAGATAGGCAGTGGTAGCACTTGCCTTTAATCCTAGCTTTCCGGAGGCAGAGATCTACCTGGATCTCTGTGTGTTCAAGGATACAGCCAAGCATGGTGACACATGCCTTTAATCCCAGGGAGTGATGGCAGAAAGATATATAAGGCATGAAGACCAGAAACTAGAAGCTTTTGGCTGGTTAAGCATTTAGGCTTTGAGCAGCACAGTTCAGCTGAGAGGCATCCAGTCTGAGGAAACAGGATCACCTGAGGAACTGGCAAGGTGAGGAAGTTGTGGCTTGTTCTTCTTCTCTGATCTTCCAGCATTCACCCCAATAACTAGCCTCAGGTTTGATTTTATTAATAAGTACCTTTAAGATTCATGCTACACATCTGATAAGAAATCAGTGTGGGTTTCAGCAACTTAACTTGACGTTTACCTTTTAAACCAAGTGTCTTTATGTTTAAAGAAAGATGCTTAATAAATGGGTAGCAACTCTCTAAGCAACAGAGGTATAGATTAAAAACTAATGTGATTCTTTCCTATTATAAGATTAAAAAAATAATAAAAGAATAAAGCAAAAATGTTGACACTATAAATTTCTGGAAAATGTCTAGAACAACTAGACTCTTCATACTTTTCTTTCTTTTTTTGTTTTTTGTTTTGTTGTTGTTGTTGTTGTTTTGATGGGAGAAAAGGAAAGTGAATAGAGATCCTAATTAGTCTTAACAATAAAAAACCTAGAGTCAGATATTAGGGTGAAAGTAGAAAGATCAGAGAAGCAGAGCAGCCAGCCATTAGAGACTTCTTAACTCTATCAATCTCAGACAAAATGGGGCAGATACTCCACCTCCCTAGTGCCAGGATTAAAGGCATGAGATTCCAAGTGCTAGGATCAAAGGTGTGAGCCACCACCACCCAGCTCTGTTTCAATCTCTGTAGTCCAGGGTGGCCTTGAACTCCTGATCTTCCTGCTTCCTCCTCCCAAGTGCTGGGATTAAAGCCATGAGCCATCACTGCCTAGCCTCTATGGTTAACTAGTGGCTAGCTCTGCCCTCTGATCTCCAGGCAAGCTTTGTCAGAATACAAACAAAATATCATACAACAGGAAAGGGTTTGTTTCAGCTTACACTTCCAGGTAACAGTCCATTGCTGAGGAAAGTCAGGGCAGGAACTCAAACACAGCAGGAATATGGAGCCAGGAACAGAGGCCACAGAGGAGTACTATTTACTGGCTTTCTTCTCATGGCTTGCTCAGCATGCATTTTGTATAGAACCCAGGACCACAAGCCAGCCCAGGGATGGTCCCACCCATAATGGGCTGGGCCCTCTCCCAGCAATCACTAATTAAGAAAATGCTCGACGGCCAGGTTTCTTAGAGGCATTTTCTCAATTGAGATTTCTTCCTTTTCTATTTAAAAAACTGTTACAGCCACTTGGGGGAAGAATGGCATGTCCTTTAAGGTTGAACATTTACTTAATATATGACAAAACACTCCCTACCATTGTTATTTAGCCAAGAAAAATGAAAATATTTCTTGGCACACACACCCACAAGCAAATATTTAGATATCTTTTATTGATTTTTGCTTAAAGCAAGAGGCAACTCAAATATCTATCCATCATGGGCGAGGTAAGCACACTGTGCTACAGATATGTAAGGAAATTCTACTCAACTAAAAAGCCTATGACTACATGAACGTATTAAAAGTTCTACTAAGAAGGAAAATATAGATTAAAAGGGCTACTTACTACGTATTTCTGTAAGGGCAGAAATCTGAGCAGTGCTTCCTAGGGGGCTTGGTGTAGAACAGTTAATGACCACAGCACACAATGGAATGCTCTGGGGGCGTACAAGCGTTTTACGTCTTGATTAACTGTGACAAGCTAGGAACTTGTTCAGATTGGAAGAAGCTGTCAGGCAGACAGAGAGGGAACAAGACACCTTTAACCATTTGTGTACTGTTTGGAGGAAGGAAGTCACGTTTTTCATTTATTTTTCACAATAATGAGCAACCTGAGCATTCACGACTTCCCTGAGAGAAACGCCAAACTGAGGAATGTTTAGCTGCAGAGTGTAGCATGGGATGACAGCCCCATCTGACCAAGGTGCTCTTGGGGAGCGTGGCTTGCTAGGACACCACAGGTAAGTCATTTAGACACAGGCTAGGCAAAGACATTCACCTGTTACGTAAGATGTTAGTCATTTTTAATCTTCTAATCTGAAGATTACTTAAGAATTCCATGTAATAGTATCACCATGTAGAAATTTCATTTAAAACGCTGTTATACTTACCTTGTCTTGGAAAAAATAAGGATTTGAAAAAGCTGAAATGTTTACATATAAATGTAAATACAAACTTTCCATCATTTGAAGACCTTTCCTACTTTGTTATAGGAAATTCAACTTTAGATAACATAATCAGAGTTTAAGCTCCGAGAGTTAGGAGACATTACAGGGGAAGGGTTGGAGACAGAGGAGGATCTAGCAGCCTTCAAAAAGATAAGCCTGCTGGAATGAAGGGGATAGGAAAGGATTATACAACATTTGGCCTCATCACAGTTACAATTTTTCTAGTGGTACCTGCCTAGGAGGACGGAGCTTTGAGATAGGACTCAAAGCCTTTGCTCTATCCAACTGTTTTCTTTGTCCAGGGCATCCTTCACAGAGTCTGTTTCAAAGCCTGGCTATTTTGCTTGCTTAATTAAGTTTGTTTATTGAAAGTGGATAAAGGAGCGGTAGGAAATGAGCTGTTTTCACTACTAACACAGCCCTTCCTTGGCAACTCTGATAAGACCCTTGGGGAAGGTCAAATCCAAGACACCCTGACTCAGAGCAAAAGCCAAAGGCCACATGAGGCCTTGAAATTCCCTGGATGCTACACACATTTGTGTAAAAGACACCCTGGGCTCCAGACTAAGATTTTGTCTTGCATAGAAACTACCCACCCAACTTTATTAACAAGGTCTTTGCTTTGTTAAGGTCTTATTAACTGCCAAGAGTATGATATTTCTTTGTAACCATTTTATAAAGTGGTGTTTTTAAAAGAATCAATTGTAGATGTCTTAAATAATAATGACATTCATTAACAAAGCCTTTTATAAAAAGTGGGTAGAGGATTAGGATATATACACTGTTCTGAGAGAGCCCTGATTGACAGACATGCTTCCTATGTCTTCCAAATTCTATTCATAGTTACTATGTAGTCTAGAGTCATAAAACTTTGTTCACCAGCTCATATATATTCTCTGTGAAGCTTTTATAAAAACAAAGTATTTATGGACATGTCATTAAAAAAATTACAGAATGGCAAAACTTTTCAACTCTCCCATAAAAAGTATTCCCCCTTTTTCTTCGCACTCAGTTTAGTTTATTTATTCTTCAGATGTAGCTTTAATAGCATTGCAGTAGCCTGTATATTTTGTCAGCCTTCTACTAGGATATAAACTACACTGAGACAGTGTCTATTTTTCATCTTTGTGTATATGAGTGTGTGTGCATGTTCATGTGTGTATGGGTACATGCATGGAGAGGAAGGGTAAGCACACACATATATAAAGGTCAGAATATCATTCCTCAGGAGCCATCTACCTTGTGTTTTATTGTTGTTGTTGCTGGTTGTTTGGTTGGTTTGGTTTGCTTGAAGGGTTTCTCACTGACCTAGAGCTCATTAAGTAGGGGAGGCTGACTGGCCAGGAAGCCCCAGGAATCCACCTATCTCTACTGCGCCAGCACTAAGATTACAAGCACACACCCTGATTGTCATCTGTTTTACATGGGTTCTGAAGATTGAGCTCAAGTCTTCATGCTTGGAAGGCAAGAACATTACCGAATGAACTATCCCCTGAACTCCTTGGTTTTCTTTATTGTATCTGTAGTCTTTATATTATGTTTATAAAATGGCTTTTATAAGAGCTAAGAAATTTTCAGCACCTATCCTGGAAATAAAATTACATAGAGAATGAACTCGACCATGGAGTCAAAGCTAAGGTCAAGGAAATGAGAGCTAGGCCTGAATCACATTTGTCCTTGGAGACCTATTTGTTCCTCAAAGGGAATTAGGGGGTGTAGATCAACTAAAGGGTGGATCCTAGATCTGGCTCTCTGTAAGCTATCTTGGGCACAGGTTGACTCTCTCAAATGTTAGCAGAACCAATGCAGATCCACACCCTTGGCCTCAGGCCCATCCTGATGTGGCCTCTGGGATAGAGGACAGACCATTTATGAAAGCATCAGAAGATACAGTCTTTAAGCCACTCTAAACTATCATATTTTTTTCTATGGATTTTAAAAGAGGGATATTTGTGTATTTTTCCAACTCACTCCTTGAGTAGCAGTTATGCTTAGTATTTTGTGGTCTTGGAAAAGGTAATTGTTCTAAATATTCTCCTCTAAATTTATTTCTACATATCTTTTACCCATAGGTAAGGATATATGTGTGAGTGTTCATATACATGTTTATATATATATATATGAATATAATGCATTCTGATTACTCTCATTCCTATCAACCCACCTCCTCCCCACTAGTCCCTACCCAAATTAATGACTTTTGGTTTGGTTTTGTGATCCATTCAGCTTAACCAGGGCTGTCTGTATGAGCACTGGATTGTAACTATCCTTCGACGCCTGGTGGGGTCACCATTGACTATACAACTGAAGGCAATGACTCTCCCTCTCCCTGAATCTATCAGTAGCTAACAGTGAGGGGTGAGGTACCCACAATCTCCTCCTCCACCCATGCTTGACTGTTGAATGTGGAACTCTTTAAGGTCAGGGACCCATCCTAATAATCCACATAAAAATCAGTTCTTAATTTGCATTGGTTTTTTTGGACTTTTTGAGAAGCAATACCAAAATGTACAGAGCCCCAAGTTCACTACTGTACACACAGTTTCAAGAATTTTATGGATCTCCTCAGCAAAGGAAAGAAACTCTGACTTTAAGCTACATGCAATGCTTTTAGCTCACTCCCAAACACAAATGTAATAGGCAAATGTCCAATATTAGCTTAAGGTCTAGCTAACAATCTATGAAGGTCAAAATGACAGAAAACATTTAAGTATTAAATTCATCTTTAATTTGACAACTTCATTTCTCTTTGTTGACCTAGTGAAGTAACTGGTCCACATTTTATAATGGGTCTCCTTGGGTTTGGGCTGCAGTTGACACACATTTGCTAATATTAGAGAGTAACTCTAACATCTATACACAAGTACAGTGGCTTCCAATAATAGTTCATGATGTCACCAGAACCTTTTAGTTCAAGTTTGAAACATTATTCACCACCAAACAAGGTTATATTAAGTAAAAGTTACATTAAGTAAAAGTTGCCTAGGACTCCAGATAACAGTGGCAAAATTACATATAAAAATGTAGCCGGCAATTTTTATATAAGATCCAGGAATTCTCAATGTCTCAAGCTAAACTCCTATAGAAGGGTATCACAAAACAGCAGGATGTACAGGTTCTCCAAATCCAGAGAGCTACAGGAAGTTAGCTAAGTTCACAGAAACCACTGTCTTTCAAATTTGTACCCCAGTGTTTAACCCTGATTATATCTAAAGATTGGTGTTATCCCTCAGCACATGGCTAATTCCATCAGCTACCCATAGGCACTTAGTATAGGAAGAACAGAGGTCCATGAGCTCACAGATAAGCACGAGGAGAATCCAGAATGTTAAACACACGGGGTTGCCTCTTCAAAAGGAGAGATGTATAACCTGTTTTCCATCCAGAGGACTGGGAGAGGAGGTGGTTAATAGCCTGGTGACCTTTGCACTATCTGTATAACTGAGACCACAACAGATCCTCCCTGAGACCTTTAAGATGTCACATGTAGTTAATCTATAGACCCCCATCTTTATGGAAGCAGTCACATGTACTTCACTGCTGTGGGATGTTCTGTTTGCTGTGAATATATGTTGCTCTGATTGGTTGATAAATAAAATGCTGACTGGCCAGTAGCCAGGCAGGAAGTATAGGCAGGATAAGCAGACAAGAAGAATTCTGGGAAGAAGACGACTGAGTCAGTAGATTCCAGCCTGCTGTCCAGGGAGCAGCATGTAATGGCACACAGGTAAAGCCACAGAACATGTGGCAACGTATAGATTAACAAAAATGGGTTTAAGTGTAAGAGATAGTCAGTGGTAGGCCTGAGCTAATGGCCAAGTAGTTTTAATTAATACAAGCCTCTGTGTGTTTACTTGGGTCTGAGCAGCTGCGGGACTGCAGGGTCACAGGGCCCAGGCAGGACTGGAGAAACTTCTAGCTACACTTTACAAAGAGTTTAGATGTAGTCATGTCTTAGGCTTTATTGTGCACATGGGATTGAGTTAATTATCCTCAACATACTGTGAGCCTGTTTTATCTGAAATGTTAGGGACAAAAATGTGTTTTCAATTTATTGAATTTTTTTTTTGGTTGGAGGAATATTTATACGCACTTAATGAGATATCTTGAGGAGGGAACCGAAGTCTAAACATAAATTTCACATACATTTCATATATACCTTATAGACTGAAGCTTTAAGTGACATTTACGCCATACTTCTAGTACACCTGCATTTTAACTGGGACCTAGCACTTGAAATTAGGTGCAGAATTTTTCACTTATGGCATCCATATTGGTAGAATAAAAATGTTAGGTATGGGAGCATTTTGGATTTTGGATTTGGGATTAGGGATATTTGACCTGACTGGGTGAAACAGGTTAAACAGTTGCATTTGGATATAATACAATTCATAGGGGTTTTTTTTAATTAAAAAGATTTATTTTATTTTTAATTATATGTGTAGGCTATGCATATGTGTGCAGATGCCTAGGACTAAAGGTGTCAGAGTCCTCTGGGGCTAGAATTATGGGTGAATGTGAGCCATTTGATATGGCTTGGGAAGTGAGCTCAAGTCTTCTGCAAAACTACTACATACTCTTAACCACTAAGCTGCCCCTTTAGCCCCTTATAATGTTATTTTACTGCATCTATCTAGTAATCTTCCACAAGCAAGCCCTGAGGGCTTGTAGGACACAAATACTATTAATGAAAAGTAGGTAAGAGAAAAACTGGAGAGTAGGCTCACACTGAGGTCAATATTTTTTGCTGGTTTTGGTGGAAGTTTTGTTTCTGTTTTTAATGAGACACTCACAAAACAGGAAGGTCCCTGGAGAGAATATCCCTAACATGTCTCTGCTCTGCCCATGTTTATCTTTTAATGCCTTCTAAATCATTTCATAATTTACAGGAAGTTTATTTAGTGTTCATGTCTGTGGTTTCTTTTGTGGCTATGAAAAGGAATGTTTAAAACAAATGTTTCTGGGACACCACAAAGCCCTTGCACAGGACACTTGAGCCATGGAGTGTGATGACTTTGGTAAACACCACAATAAATACTTGTCTTGGTTTTCTGACATATGTGAAAACAGATGTGAACACGGAGCGCCTGACTGAGAAATGTTATATAATACAATTCAGCTGACAAGGCTAGGGGATTATACAACTAAATGCATGTTTTTCATAAACAGTTAAGAGGGGCGCCTGAAAATATTCGGAAAAGCACTGACATGGTGACAAGCTATAAAAATGTATTTCTTGCCCAAAATATGTGAAAAAAGAATGTTGGCTAACTTGTAGTATGACATAGTATTACTTCTCTAAGTGACTCATGATCTTTTTATTATCTATGATGGTTAATTTTTATTGTCAAGTTGACAGAATTTAAAATCACCTAGCAAGTGTGTCTGTGAGGTCATTTCCAGGGAGCTGTGAGAGGTGAAGACCCATCCTGAGGATGGTTCGCATCGCTCCATGCACTGGAGTCCCAGACTGAAGAAAAATGTGGAAGCCAGCAAAGCACCAGCATTTGACTCTTTCTGCTTCCTGACTATGGACACAATGGGACCAACAACCCACGTTGCTGTTGCCACAGCTCAACCTATCCTTGCCACCATGCCTTCCTTGCCATGATAGAATGTGTTTCAAGCCATAAGCCAAAACAAACCTTTCCTTCCTTATTTTGATTTTGCCAAATATGTTGTCACCGAAAAAGTAACTAATGCATTAGTCATTCTGATAATTCAGTACCAGTGTCAATACTTAAATTGATGTTGCTATTCTTTAAACAATGTTTTGTTTTTAAATCACTCTCTTCAGTAAAAGACTAAAGGAAAAATTCTAAAGCACACTCAATATGTTGGTCAAAATTTTAATGTTTGTTGGACTTTTTTTTTAATCATAAGGAAAACCAGACTAGCCTAGCATGAAATTGACATGTGCAATTGCACACACATCTGGATCAAGAAAATCAATTTACATAGTTATCTCTTTGTATCCACAGGGGACTGGTTCTAGGACCTGTCACAGATGTCAAAATTCATGGACACACAAATCCCAATATAAAATAGTGTAGCATTTATATATAATCTATTCATATCATTCTGTAAACTTAAAAACATCCCTGTATTACTTATAATACCTAATGGCATGCAACTGTTATCATATAGTGATTATGCTGCATGGTCTAGGAAATAGTGGCGATAAAAAAGCTGAAACTATTCAGTACAAATATAGTTTGTCTTTCAAATATATCAGATTTACCATTAGTTGATGGTTTAGAAGTAGAACATGAAGGGATGACTATATGATTTTTTTAATGTATTTGTTTTTAATATGGGTTAAGGATGGAAAAAAAGTGATTCAAATATAAAATGTCTAGCACAGGCTCATGTGTTTGAACACTTAGTCCCCATCTGATAGCCCTAATTGAAAAGGCTGTGCAAACTTTGGAAAGTAGGGTCTGGCTGAAGGAGGTGATTCACTAGAGGGTTGGCCTTCAGAGCTATATCCTTCGCCATTTCAGGCCCAAGCTCTCTGTTGCCTGATCCACTGAGATTTATGAAGACCCAGCCACATCCTAGATTGTCAGGGAACACTCCCATACTTTCTCCTTGATGATGGACTGTACCTTCTGGAACCAGGAGACAAAATCAGCCCTTCCTCAGTTAAGTACTTCCATCAGGTATCTTTGTCTCAACAACAAGAAAAGTAACTAATACAAAGCTTCCAGCCAATGAACTCTACGAAGGTACTATGGCAGACATGTTGGGCAATCCTCCAGAGACAAGCAGTCGAAGTTGCAAAAGCGGGAAGGAAAGAAGGACCCGGCATTATAATCAAAGGAAGAGGAAAATTAGGAGAGTACCTGTTGAGTGCAGGCCAAGAAAACTGTGAGCCAGAGACAGAGATCAAAAAGGGAAGCTGGTATGTTGAAATGCAATCAAATGCCTACAACTGTGGTCTGGCTGCCAATGCGAGGATCACATTTCCTGGGGACACTCTACAGAGAAACACCATTTTGTGAAATGTGTGCTGCAAGTCAAATAAAGAGAAACATGGTATTTGAACTTGAGGTGTAACTCACCGAGCAACTAGAAAACGTTAACAGTCCTCTGTAAGTTTTTCAAAACATTAAACGACAACAACTATAGCAGAACAAGCAGAAAACCTCATAAAAACTTTACAAATCGACACTAATAATGCCTATATACTGTTCCTTCTTCACAGGGCATCGTGTCTTAATCTAGATTCACCATCACTTAAGGATGTACTATGAAGTAAAGATACAGTTATGGTTTATGCTGTCTGATAGACACAGAGAAGGTCAATGTGTTGTTTTTGCAAGCTCACTGATGCTAAGATGAATGTGCAAGAAACGGTATTTTCAACCTATTCAACTCTTAGCGTAACACAGAAACAGCCTTCCTCCCTAACAAGGCAAAGTGTGCATTGTCTTCCAAAGAAATGACTTTTGGTGCATTGCGCATGGATGGAAAATCCGCTGTGAGGAGAGACACTGGCTGGAGTGGAGGCCCTGGACAAGGTGCTGAGAACTCTTGTAATAAGAGGCAATGGGATGAGAAGAGAGAGAAGAGAAAGGGAAGAGGCCAGGCCAAGATGGAGGCCAAAGGTTTAGAGAACAAAGGGACAGGAACAAAAAAAAAGCATGGGCAGAAAAAGAGTTCCATGAGGTAACTCATCAGGCTCTGACCAAGTCAACCAAGTACCTCAGCCAGCCAAACTGCAGCAGGCATTCCAGGGGAAAGCCAGGCCACATACTGGCTTATATCCCATGCATATGTGCAAGAGAAAAAACAAACGAGCAAATAAAAACTAACCAAGGACCATGGATGAGGGAAACAGTGGGAAGCTCACGGCTAAAGTTATGTTCAAAGCCTCTGCAGAGCCTTGGGTCCACTCCCCAGATCTTGTCTCTGGGGCTGCTATACCACAGGCCCAATGATTCTTTTCTCTCAGCCTCTCTTCAAGAAGGATCTAAGCCATGGCCTTTTTGTTGCTCTCCCTCTGCCAAGGTGGGAGTGGAGTTTTCCCAAAAGGTACCTGGTTTCAAGGCTCTTACCTACTTTGAATACAAAATGTCCTTGGCAGGCCCATGTGTTAAGGCCTGGGTCCCCTGCTGGGAATGGTATTTTTGAGAGGTTCCAGGAATTTGAGAAGGTGGGAACTAGCTGGAGGTTGTAGTTGCTGGAGGTAGACTCCAGGGGGCATCTTGTCACTGGCTTTTTCCTGTATCCCTCTCTGAGCTTCCTCTTGGCAATCAGATGAAGAACTGACATCATATGCATATTTCTACCACCGTGATGTTCTATTCAAGAGCATGGGGCAAAGCAACCATGGCATAAACCCTCTGAAACCCTCTGAGATTGTTTTCTTAAGGATTTCAGTCACAGCTGTGAAAAAAAAAAATAACTAACATACTGAACTTAAGACTGTAACTATCAAACTCCTACATGGTGGAGTTTACACACCTTTAATCCCAGCCAGCACTCAGGAGGCTGAGGCAGGCAGAGCTCCATGGTTGGTCTACATAATGAGTTCCAGGCCATCCAAGGCTACATAGTAAGTCCCTGTCCCAAAGGGGGAAGAGGAATGTAACTATCAGGGGCTGAGAAGAGGACTCGGTTGGTAAAGTGCTTGCTGTATAAGCATGGGGATCTGAGTTTGAATCCTCAGCCCCCATGTAAAGGCCTGGCATGATGGCACATGTAATACCAGTGCGGGAAAGTGGAACTAGATGGATCCCCGGGGCTCACTGGCCAGCCAGCCTTGCTAATCAGTGAGATCAGGTTCACTGAGAGACTCTGTCTCAAACAAATAAGGTGAAAAACATGGGGAAGCCACCTGATACCAGCTTCTAGCACCCCCTCATAAACACCTCCACACATACAGACCATATACACAAAGCACCTATCAAAACTTTCATTAAAGTTACCTAATGTTATTTATTTGCAAAAGCAAAATAACTGACATTTTTTTATGCTCTCTTTCCAGAGGCGGGGAGAAAATCTGACATTCAAAGAGGATTGATTAACTTGCATAGGCTCCTGTCTACTTCCGTTATTTACCCACAAACCTATATTGTTACTTTTCAACATTTATCCTTCCAGTTCATAATGGACTATAGATTAGAGTAAGCCTCAATGGAGCAGCACGCACAGTATTGTAAGGCCAGTGGAAATATGAGTGTTCAGGGAAGACTTTAGTGACAGCAGTCACTAGCGTGTCTGGGGAAGATGAACCGGGAGAGGAATGCAGGGGTTGGTGTCCAGGCCGTCTGATGCTTTCTCCTGAACAATCTGGCTAGGGATGGCTTGACTCCATCCAGGAAACTGGAAGGAGACCGTCCTACACCACTGACAGCCTATTTGGAACAGGACTGAATTCCAGAGTTTCTGCCAGCGAGACTTTGGCAGCCCTTCCAAATCCCTCCTTAAAGGGCAGGCTCCACCGCTCTCAGAGAAGGGAGGGCTGTGAAGTCTCGCCCAGCCCCACATGCTGCGTGTACAGTGGACGCTCAGCAGGAACCTGGAATACCAGGAAAATCTCTTATCAGCTAACAAAACGGGAAAA